>OOIL02001569.1:345222-373593 GCA_900332095.2 Cuscuta campestris | reverse complement strand
ATAAGAAAAATATTTTCCTTCTCATTTTTTTTCCTTTCCCTCTCAAATTTCTTGAACCAAACATAGTGTAAATGTTATGTGCCGAGTAAAAAGTACTCGGGAGAGGTATAACTGGATAAGACAATAAGACAATTTTTATTTTCCACTTTTATTTTCTTTTTCTTTCTAACCAAATAAGAAAAATATTTTCCTTCTCATTTTTTTTCCTTTCCCTCTCAAAGTTCTTGAACCAAACATAGTGTAAATGTTATGTGCCGAGTAAAAAGTACTCGGGAGAGGTATAACTGGATAATACAATAAGACAATTGAGCCGAACCACATTAAAAGATTGATTTCAATTGATTACCTAGTTCTACTCGAGAGCTTATATACCCATTTTTTTCATGATTTTTCGATGTGAGATACTCTTTAACACTCTCTCCAAGTAGACAAATGGACTATTTTGAATCTAACCAGTTAATCATTTACAAATAAACCCTCATCCTCTTGATTTTTTAGCGCTAATACCTAGAGGACCACGAGTCGCTAAAATGCCAAAGAATCATTTTTTGGGTATGCTTTTAGGTGTGTCACTATTTTTTTCTAGAGTCAAAAGTATAGAAAATAAAGCAAAATAAAAAAGGTTGTGGTAAAAAGACATTCTACCCGTGCGAACAATTATTAACCTATATTTAATCATTTTTAAATTCTTCTAGGCTCTAGCTATTTGATGAATATTCTTAGCTAGCTAATTAATACCACAGGTTTAATTACTAAGCAACAAATTCAACAAATGTATTACGGAGTATTATTTTAATGTGTGGGTAAAGATCTGCAAATCTAGCTAGAGACGGTCAAAAAAAGATGAAATATAAAATTATTAATAGTGTGGAAAGAGTAGTGAAAAAATGTACTCCATTGACAACTCTTTTCATTTAATTTCTTTATTTTATTTCCTTTGTGGAAATTAAAAAAGGGACAACACTACACGTTCCTCATAATTCATGGCTGAAATAGTAGTGTATGATTGTGTCTACCACCGGTGAAGACTTGAGGGGAGGATAAATAAATTAAATAAATAAAATGATTGAAACAATAAATAAATAAATAAATAAATACAATATAATGCAAAGATGCAATGCCAATGAAAATTTATACATTGTTTATAAAGTCTGGAGTAATATTTTTTTTTAAATATTTTCAAAGACCCATTCTCGAGTCCCCCCCTCATTTCATCAAAACTAGCGGAATGGTCACATAAAAGAAAGTAAATAGAGTTTTAATCACTCAATGGATGAAAAAGGATAAAATTTGTATATATAGTTTTTGATAATTACAGATATATATGTTTAATAATATAGTTGTCTCATAACACTATTATTGATCAGAAATCAAACTCAAATGTTATTCTCTTTGACACTCCTTGCTGGGTCAACTATGCCCCGCCTTAGCCGACAGACCTATTGTTCCCAATATTTGTTATTCGCGTACACACACCTTCTCAAATGCTACTCTCGTGGGATTCTAGTGAGTTGTTCTTATTGGATTAACTAATAAGCTTATTTTGCAAATTTAGTTCAAGTTTTATTGGGTATGAATTAAGAATACGGAATATTATGGAGGGGAATATATGTTCGGTTTAAAATTTTGTATATATTCCCTCCATCACAAAATTGGTTACCTTGTAACGTACAAGTCTGCTATTCAATAATTTTTGTTTACTTGCATATTTTAATTGATTATGTGTTAGAGTTAATTACAAAAATGGTTTCTTATGACAAGTAATTTTCTATATTTTGATATTACAAATTTACAATTGTAATTCTTAATTTTTGATATTATACCATAATAAGTTTAGAACTATATGGGGAAAAACTACTCTGTATTTGACATTTTGACCATAGATATTAATTTTCTTCTTATTAAAAAAAACATAACCCGTTAACGGTTCGTGTAGCCGGCCGGCGTTTGCAACCCAAAAGCTGCCATCGTCACCGCAGACTTAACGAACTCCGCAGCAACTCATCGCCGTCCTTCTTCCTCGAACTCTGCGTCTTTTGAGTTCTATAATCCAGAAAATCCCCCACTTTTTGGGGGAAACGATTTCCCGAAGAGCCCAATCGAAAGATTTCCCGCAGAGAAATGCTGCGCACAGAACCGTCCTTCGAGATCTACAGTTCCGACGAAGGGCTGCCGCCGGGAGAGACAGATCACGAAGATCTGATCGAAAAAGAGGTCGCGGGCATCAGGGAGTTCAGTTTTCGGACGATCGATGAAGACGACGGCGGCGAAGGAGAGAATGAACGGGAAGAAGATGCGGACGATGAAGATAAGTCTAAGGATTTGAGATTTGACGGGCCCGGGGATGGGGATGAAGAAGAGATTGGGAATTACTACAAGAGGATTCTCAAAGACGATCCTTCCAACCCTTTGTTTCTCAGGAAAGTCGCTCAACTTTTGCAGGTCATCTCCTTCCTTCCTTCTTCTTCTTCCATTGAGTCACATTTGCAATTAATTTCTCTTATCATCCCTTATAAGAAGAGTAAATTTGTGTTCTGCCATCAAACAATAAAGATTTAGAAGACCTCATTATGAATGCTGCATTTGTGTTAGTGCTGTTAAAATCTAACCATTAGTTTTATATAAAAACAATCCGAGTTAGAGATATCAATATTGCCACTTCTCAAGTGCAATTTGGATCTTTCTTGCCTCAAGTTGTCGCTGGGTCGAATAGACCTGAGCTTCTTTTTTGAGCTCATAAGCCTTATTGGGATTATCCCAAGCTTCTTTTTTTTTTTGAGCTTCTAAGCCTTTCTCGAATAGACCCGAGCTTCTTTTTTGAGCTCTTGAGCCTTGAATTTGATACCATGTAGATTTGCAAAATCAGAAAACAAATTAACTATGGGAAGAGTGATTATATTCATATATATATATAGGGATTATTAGTCTTTTTGTAGTCTCCGTGTGATAATTTATATCCTAACAAGAAAGTGAAATAATGTGATCATCATGATGAGGGGTGCAGTCAAAGGGAGATACCGCAGGAGCCGAGGAACATTATTTTCTTGCTACTCTCTATGATCCTAAAGATGGGGAAACTCTAATGGAATACGCTAAGTTGGTTTGGGAGCTCTACGGTGATAAAGATAGAGCCTTTTGTTATTTCAAGCGTGCTGTTCTTGCTGCTCCTCAAGATAGGTAATTAATCTTAATTACTATTCGCATCATTCTCTCTTTTTATCATGACAATAGGTTCTCTTTATCTTGAATAGCATTCGACTATCACAAATTGATCTCCTACATTATATTCTAGTTAGAAAACTGTTTAAGTCATCCCAACTTTGACCCTCATTTTCACCCCAACCGTCTTAGAGACATTGAATAGTAAGTAGTAACCGTGTTTGTGGAATTGCGGATGTCTATACCAAGGTAGAGTGAAACCTGGGAAGTCTCTAGTATGGTTTTGCGAGTGCTTTTCTAAACCTGGGAATGACTTTTTTTTTGCCTTTCCAGCCATGTTATTGGAGCATACGCTAGATTTCTATGGGAGATTGGTGATGAAGACGATGAGGTTTCTTGCATGCGTTTAAAATCTTTCTACTTTTCCATGATAGAAAAGACGATGAAAATCTAAATTTCCCTACATTTTTCTTGATGTTGATATGCAGCTGAAGGAAGAGGCGTCCGGAGAAGAAGATGAATATCATTCAGGTGCAACGCTGCGAGCTGACGCCAGTGATGGAGAAATTATCTCAGAATATGCAAAATTCATATGGAAACACCATCAAGACAGAGAAAAAGCATCATTCTATTTTGAGAGAGCAATTCAAGCTTCTCTAGAAGATAGGTATGGAATAATATTATTATCACCTTTACATTCCCAACAAATATTAGTGGGACAGAAAGAGTAATAATGTTAATGAATCAAACTCGCGTCTTTTACGCTATTTTCAGCAACGTGAAGGCCGCATATGCAAGCTTTCTATGGGAAACGGAGGAAGGATGAAGATGACGATGGAGGGTTCATAAGCACACTCGGTCAAGACAATGGAGCAGCAAGTCAAAAATCTTTTTTTAATAACCCAGAGGCAAAGTTTAAAATGAACATAATGCCTTAGAGTGTATGTTTGTAAGAACTTATTTTAAGATCTAAATAAGTTATCAAGTTTTGTTAATTCTTGTGATCCATCACAAGTTAAATAAATTTAGAAAATTAAAAGTGATATATATTTATATTCATTCAATTTTTTATGTATCACAAGAATCACAAGTCATTGAAGATGACTATTACTCGTACAAAATAACTTCACCCATTCATCTTCTTTTACCTTAGAATTATAACTGTAGAAATTAAACAGGACAATGGGATACGTAGAAACTTGGGGTTAAAAAAAATCATGGACTCCCTACCACGAATATGTTTATATATGAAAAGCTAAAAGCAATAATATGTTGGAACACTTGAAACACTTCCAGCATATGTATATATAGGGTGTTGTCATATCCATTTCCATTTTTTTGCCAAATCCACCTCTTTTACGATGATAAATAGACAATTTTACCCTTAAGAGTAAAAAAGATGAAGTTTGAATGTAAACAAATTTTTAAGGACAAAACTGTCTTCTATTTAATATATAAAAGAAGTGATTTTGGCAAAAATGGGAGTAGATATAATAACACCCGTACACGAAGTATATAACGTGTACTAAAAAAAATATACTAGCGTGCATCAACTATGAATTAATCTGATCTGTTGTGTCCATTTCTGGAACCATAAGAAAAAGCTCTTTCGTGGCGTGGAGTTTGCCTGTGGAATCCATTGCCTCTGGAGGACGAAGATCGGTAGTCACCCCCGTCATGACTATTCCCCCCACGGACACCAAATCCCAATCCCACCCTTCCATCCATCTGGTAATTTCCCTTCCCTCTACCACGTCCTCCTATTTATTAAATAAAAAATATGATATAGTTATAGCATATATATGTGCAAATGTAAGAAGTTCTCATGGGATGAGAAAACAAGAAATAAACCCAAAAAGAATTGGAGCGAGAGAATAGTTAAAACCACAAAATATACCACAAAACACCCACAAATAAGAAAATAAACTTTGTGTGGAAGGAAAAAGATGCATACTTCCTCGGTATAAGCTGTTTCGGTTTGGTCTTCTACCTTCAATGTATAACTGGTGTCCATTAATTTCAACGAATGATGCCTGCAGCATATTTTTGAAGTCTATGAATTTCATTTCTTCTTATTCACTTTTTTCTAATATTTTTTGTAAAAAAAAATGTAATGGAACGATCGAGTGATGCAAGGTCAAACCTTGATTGCGTTTTGCACACTCATCATGTCTTCAAATTCAACAAATGCATAGCATGCATCAAAATCCTGCATCAATGTTATTCAGATATGCTAAATCAGTCCCCACTGTTTAAAAACTTCTAAAGAACTAATAGTGGCAATAAAATACAACCGTGAAGTTAAGGTGTGAAATGATATGCATACAAAGAGCAAACCTTTCGTGTTCTAATAGCCACACCATCAGGTTTTAGTTTACCAAACTTCTTGAATTCTTCCTCTATTTCAGAGGGATCCATCATTGTTGGTACATTTTTCACATACACTGATTTCACTTCCACTGTAAAAATTGAAGGAAATGGAGCACAATTAGTTACTACCACTGTTCAGGAAAAAAGAGGGGTAGAACTTCAACTTTAGCATGGTATAACTATTGGAGATCTTCATTCTAGCTACTCCATACATGTTTGAATGTAAATGTCTGTTTAACTCAACATAGAATTTTAACTTGCTTGAGAAACATAAGATTTAGACGACATGCACTTCTTTATTTCAAACTATTAACAAGTAGTATAAATAAAGAAAATAGAACAAACTAACTTTCATCTTCCACCGCTGCATATTCTTCAACCACTTCTTCCCCAGACCTCTCCGATGGCATGGATCCCAGCCGGGTAGAGGGTTCTGATACATCTTGCCACTCAGATGAAACAGGTACAGGCTTGTTAGAGACTTGCACAGGTGGTGCTTTAGCAACCTGTAAATTTAAGGATTAACAAACCCATGTAAAAACAAATTCAGATCCATAGTGTCATACGATCCTGCATTCTTTAGAATTTTATAACAAAAAAAAGAGAGAGAACTACATACGATAGAAGCATAAGTGTGTTTTTCGGGTTCTGCAAACGGTTCCTCGATTGCAGGGGATAAGTAATCTCGTGGAGGATTCATTGTACTCTGAAGTGAACCATTTGACTGCAACACGTAACTGTCTTCAGGGATCTTTGGAGCTTCAGAGACCTTCTGTGGCTGCTCCTCTGCAAATTGGTATCCATTGGATTGTCCACTTCCTTCAATGTTTGCAGGCACCGGAAATTCCCTAGCCTGGATTTCTCCCCCCAACATGTAATTGGACACTGCAGAAGCAAATTAATAATCTTAAAATATAGGAAAGCGAGATTCCATCATGTTTTATACTACTATGTCATAAATAGGCAACAAGCATTAAACTTTTGACCCTAATTTTAAACAATGATGTAGTTTACTATATTAGCATGAATGAAAGGCAGTACCTTCATTTTGAAATGCTGTTGGTGTGTGAATCATCTTGGGATCCATGCTGCCTTGACTTAAATAGGCTACATGATGTGGGATTATCCTTTCTTCTTCAATAAAGTGAAAGATATCATTGAGGATGAAGTAACCGTTCTCCTGTGGCGCAAGGAAAAAGGTTTGTACAAAATTCCTTTTCCCGTTGAAGCCATTTATATGGACAGAGCCAGAAACCATCACTAGGACACCGCCATTCCATGATTCAAGGGAATGTGCAGTCTTGAGCTCTATCCTAGCGTAATTGAGTGACATGACAAGTGTGTGGATTTGCTGCAAGTACAAGTTTGAGGGGTGACTACAGATACAATATATAAATGGATAAAGAAAAAAAAGTAAAAAGATAAAAACATCTAAAAACACAACCAAAGAGATATAAAAATACACCAAGTTAATATGATAACATTAAAAGTGAAGTATAATGTGAAGGGTGACATCGAAGGCAATGTATAAAAGAGTGCATAAAAACTTATTCCTGGCCCCTAAAATTATGTAGAGCATCAAATATAAAAAGATAAAGCCAAGTGAAATTCATTATGGTCATTAAAACAAAATTGATCTCAAATACTTGTGTGTTGTGAAAAAAAACATTCTTGGTTCTGGGCATAACAAGAGGTCGCAAAGCTCTATTTTTCTTCAAAACTAATACATCAAAGGAGGCCATGTGGGGAAAACACGCCCAAGGCCAAACATCGGCATCAATCATTAATCATACAATATTTGGAATAACAAAACGGTTAATGCTACTCCTCTTTTAAAATACATTCAGATTGACTAGACTTTGATATCTCAAGGAGAGCGAGAACCGAGAGGGAAATAATGAACAAATCTAGTTCAACCATATTCCATTCTAATTGAAGTAAATAGCGGCAACCACAAATGAGAATTTTTCAGCAATTGCATAGTAATAAAAAATAAATCCTAGTGTAGAAGTGTTGTAATCTACACATTCATCTTACAAGTTGTGAATATGTCACTAGTTGAACCATAACAATTTAAGCATTCAGTAACATCTTGTTTGTTGAACGCTGTGACTCGTGAGAGGTCAAAAACCCCCCAAAAGATGAAAAATAATAGAAGGGTTAGATGCATTACAGGCATCCCAGAAGCAGCCTCCTTGGCATTGCCATCGATCCTAATCATAGTGCTGGCATTACTGTAGAGCTGGTGAACAAATTCTGGCTGCTGTTGTAGAATCTGATAGTACTGTCCAACGAAGTATGAACCAACCTGACATACAATAACACTACTTGATAATCATGTATATATAACAAATCACTCCGCCTAGCCAATAAGAATAAAGAAAAAGCTCCAATGCATTATAGCATCTTCATTTCCACAAAAAGAATGTGGGAAAAACATATCTGCTACACACTGACTATCAAATACTAATCGCATATTAAGATACAAATTGGCTATGCATACATGTTCCATCCAATCTCCCTGCAGTCATATGGTGATAAATGGATACTTAAAAGACAAAATTTAACATGAAAAGCCATAGAGAGACAGCGGAAAGGGAGCGCACTTGTGCAGCAGTGACGGGCAAGGAATACGGCGTGGCCATTGAAGATAGAGGAAGGCGGCGGCGGCGGCGGAGGAGGAGGGAGGAGAGACTCCAAAACCCTAGATCTAGAAATGCCGCCGGAGAGATCTGAAGAGTACGCAAAAACCCAATCCAATCGCAGGCTCCAGTTCACATTTCCCTTCCAACTGTTACGGTGTCACGACTCACGAGAGAGAGAGATTGAGAGGGGGGTGCAAACGGCAAAATCTCCGACGGGGAAAATCGCGCGCAGTGCGGCGGATGGATTGGCGGCGCTCAATCGCAGTTCCGCATCGCACGGTGGCTAGTGGTTTTGGAGGCGCTGCGGAGAGTTGCCACGGGGTTCAGCTTTTGGTTTGGCTTTTTATGTGCGCCTCCGTAATGAATGTTTTCTGGCAGCGTAACAAATTTGGTAGCAAAAATATCAAAAGGCAGGAAAAAAACAGAATGAATGAAAAAATAGCCTGGTTTTTTTTTTTTTTAAGATTCCTCAATTTTCCTTTTTTAGAGTGTTTGTCTAATTTTGATCATTAATTAAATGAAACTTATATTGAATGTTGATATAAGAATAATTTTATTAGATTTATCATATAAAATATTATCAAAAGATTATTTTATCGGTTAATATAGCATGTAATTTTTATTTAATTTTATGTAAAGAGTCGATCAAAACTGAACAAATACTTTAACGTACAATGAGTATTATTCCCTCTGCTCCCCCCAATCTCACTGCACGCATATTTGATGTACTTTAATTTTATTTAGGGTATGTTTGGTAAGGTTTGGATTTAAAATATGAAATAGATTTTGATATCTGAAAAAAAGAATGTGGATTTAGATATGTGAAATTAAGTTGTTTGGAAAGATTTTAAATCATAATTTAATTAATGATTGGTGGGAGTGTCTAGGGATGGTAAATCATAAATTAATTAATGATTAGTGAGAGTGATTTAGATTTTAAATTATGAAAATAGCTTGGTTTTTTATAAACACACACACACACACCATGTTTTCAAAATCATTAGTCAAACAAAATAATATAGGATAAAGTGTATTTAAATTCCTAAGATTTTATCAAATTAACGTAACACAAAAATCTAAAATATATGATTTTTAATAGTTATATTTTATAAAATATAATTTATGCAAGACACAAATGTATTAATAGTTTTAGGTATAGTAAAAAATTTTGTAAGTTAAATTATTCAAAATCGTTGTTGGTCAACCATATAAATTACAAAATATGACTATTCAAAAATTTGTTAAGAATTCGTTAACTATTTGAATATTAATCAAATACAACCAAAATTCTTATTTTTAATTAATTTCATATTCGGGTTCGTATTCAAAAAAACTAAACAAATACAAATTTTTCGGTGTTTGCTTCGATTTATTTACAACCCTACTTCCAATTATCTCATTGAATTCTCTAAAATATTAAAAAATAACCTTTAAATATTTTTAAATAGTCACAAAGGCAATTTTTTGTTCTTTTTCTTACATATATTTTATAAAGTTTTCGTAATATTTCTTGAGTGCTTTTATGGAACATCTAGTCTACAAAAATTTTGTGGAGTTTTTCATATTTTATTTAGGAGACTAATATGTGGATCCACGATATAACTACGTTATTTCCTAACAAATTTGTTTCTTGGCAACTTTTTACCTCTTAATTTTGTAATATATAAATACAAAGTATGATATTTTGATATTTTTCTAAAAACAATTATTTTACAACATAGTTTTGTAAAATATTTCTTATTGTTATATTCTTGTATAATAAATTAATATGTGATTTGAAAATTTCTCTTATTTTAAAATTTTCACGGCGCTCTTCACTCTTAGAAAAAGCTAAGAAGAATTTTTTTAAAGAGAAATTCAAAATGAAAAGTAGGAACTTTAGAGGCTTTTTTGAACATTTTGGAGTTTCTAGTTGCCTTATTGAAAGGAAAAAATAAGGAGTTACATTTTCTAAAAAGAATAATGTTTCAATGCGCTTTTGAATATTTTAAAAGTGAAAAAATAAAAGGCAGTCACATTTTTTACAAAAATAAATAGTAGTAATATTTTTTCACTGCACTGTGATTGAAGTATTTATTCTTACTCATAGGAGTATATTATTTTGCTAACTTATAAGCTAAATGTGGCCATTTAGCAAAAACTTCAATGTTTTAAAAAGATTGTTTAGCAACAACATCTAGTTACAACGTTTTAATTAAAATGTTAATCTGCATTGTTAAAAATAATCTAAAACGTTAAAATCAATTGAAAATATTATTCTATTATTCTTAAAGGAGACCATCATAGTTTAAAGGAAAAAAACTATACTTCTTAAATTAAAGTTTCTTAAAGTAATTTAAACAAGGGATTCACATTTTCCTTAAAAAGTCAATTGTCTTATTTTTTAAAAACCAAAGGAGACATAGTCTCCTAAGATATTCCCACTACATATGCAAAATAAAACAAATGAAAACTTTAATATAAAGTCCACATGACATGCATATTATATTGTTACTAGATGTATCTATGGAAATATTTATAAATACAAAACCAAAATCCCACAAAATTAAACAACAATTAATCATGCAAGATATGGAAATGTATTGTTAATCTTTTATTAGTACAAGTAAAAGAGTAATATAATATTTCCACTAGAATTGTGCACAATTATTATTTTTTTGCCCTGAAATTTTACAAAAAATGGAAATGCTATCTATATATTAATATTATCCTCCCACTAGTACTGATTCTTCCTGCCTTCTGCTATGCTGAGGCGTACACCCCTCCCCTCCAGTTCCTGCGCCATTATAAATATTGCACAAAAATGTTTCATTTTTTTTAGTATCAGAATAATTTCATTAAATTTATTTTGCATTAAAATTTTTTGAGATTTGTGGGAATGTTAGGGAGTAGTAACTATTTTGGGGTCGAGCAAAAGGACCCTGAAATGGGCAGGTGTCATAATATGACACTAGCCCTTGGGGTCAAAAGATTTTTGTTGGGATATATCAATGTGTGCATACCATTCCATTGAGAGATTCAAGTGCTAGTTCCATCTCCTCGCGCGTTTCGTAGCTAACGAAGCCGTACCCGCGGGACCTACCGGTCTCGCCATTGTAGAGAACCCGGGCCCCGACGACATTCCCACATTTCTCAAATGCTTGTCTCAGAACATCGGACGTGACCGACCACTCCAAGTTGCCAACAAAGATCTTGTGTTCGGTTTCTGCATGTAGAGGTTCCCTTGATTGAGGTTGGTTTGAGAAATTCACCCTCAATATTCTACCATCTAATTCCTGCAATATCATCATATTCAG
The DNA here is from genome assembly GCA_900332095.2 of Cuscuta campestris. Taxonomy (NCBI): domain Eukaryota; kingdom Viridiplantae; phylum Streptophyta; class Magnoliopsida; order Solanales; family Convolvulaceae; genus Cuscuta; species Cuscuta campestris. Next base: position 362,123 of record OOIL02001569.1, on the reverse strand, counting down.
TTCAACCAAAAGTTCAAACTTGTAGTTATACGTTCAGAAAATTAAACATATTTATATATATATATTTTATCAATGTATTATAAAACCGATGCTGAGATTTCGATTCTTACCACTCTATCCAGATTCTTGATCACCGCATTGCAATCTTCGATAGAACTCATCCTCACGAAGGCAAATCCTCGGCTTTTCCCAGTTTCTCTATCATATAGAACCTATACTCACCACATGGTATGAAAATTCAAGTCTTTTTTTTATAGCATTAGAGTTAGAGTTTCGCGTCATAATTTTGAGAGAGAAAAAAAATTGGGTTAGTAAGATCTCGAATCGAAATGGATAACTGATTTGATTCAATTTTTGGCATTGACAAAGACCAATACCCAAGCCATTGCAATTTGCAATGCTAAACACTATACCAAACTAAGGGCCCGTTTGGCGACTGCAGAAGATATGCATTTTGATATCTCACAAGATGAGAATCTTTTACCGGTGTTTGATGAAGTCTAAATCTACCCAAACACTTTCATTCGAGATTACAGAACTCATATCATTTATGTGATATTTCAGAAATCATACTCGATCGTATCATATCAATCTCTAAAAAACTCACCGAACTAGCCCTGATTAATCATAATTAACAACTAATTCAATTCAATCCGACCAAATCAATCCAAACAGAGCATAAGAGAAACACAAATGTTTTTACCTCGACAAGCTCCGGGGTCGCATATTCATGAACAAGCCCAGCAAGCTGTGCGCTGTCACAATTGTACGGCAAATTCCCAACATAAAGCCTGCAACTATCATCACCGCCGCCTTCCTCCTCCTCCTCCTCCTCCGCCGCCGGCAAGGCCGCCGCCTCTACTTCCGCCACCGCGATCCTATTCGATCTCTTTTTGGTGAAGAAGAAGCGGACCATTCCAAGAAAGTGGGACTGCAGAGGTAATGGGAGCTGTGTCGATGATGATGATGTCATCTTGACGGAAGCGTTGAGCCTGAGGAGGTGGTTGGAAGTGGCGGGCCAGTTCTTGGGGCGGTTGAGGGTTTGAATCGTTGTGGATATGGAGGAGGCCATGTCGCCGGAATAGTACTCCCGGTGGTGGTTTGCGGTGGCTGTGGGCTGATCGGGTTGTTATTGGAAATCAGAAGTGTCTTCTTCTGTTGAGCGGGTTGGGAGATATCGTTATTTGGTTTGCTGACGTGGACAGATATTGTCCAATGAGATTGCAGAGATAGACCACGGATAAGATATCGCGCTTTTGTTTGAGATAATTCCCTTTAATTTACATCCACACCATCAATTCAAACTTTTTTTTAAAATTTAATTTCACTAAAATTTTTTTAAAAAAAACATTACTTCCCTCATCCTAGTTTAAATCACATGTTCCGGTTTCTAATGTTTGATTATAATATTTTTCAAAGAAACTACTTGATAATAGGAACAAAATTAAAAATTAAAATTTATATATCAAAAAATTACGTCAAGTGCTCTACAAAATAACATGTGACATAACTATATTACTTTTTTAAATTAAAAACTAAAATAAATAAAGAAATTGAGTAGAGATTGATCCTATATTACAACTTAATTACTGTGTATATATTTTTTTAATAGAAAGAGACATACAGAGTATTAGGGGAAAAAAATCAAACGAAATGTAGGGGGGTGTATTCGATCTATACTTTACAGGATTTTTTTGTATTTTAAAAGTCTGTAGGTATTAAATTAGGATTTTAAAAAATCATTTAAAATCTCAAAGTATTTAATTAAGATTTTAAAATGTTCATCAAAATTTAGTAGTATTGAAAAATCAATGGATTTCCAAAAAGTTTTATCAAATACGGATTCTAAAGGATTTTAGAGTTCTTTTTGTACATAAAATGCTATATACAAATCCCACCACAAATGTAGAGATTTTGAAGGATACTTTCGTATCTTGATATGCTCTTCCTCCTTATCTTTATCTGTTCATCTTCTATATCTTGATCTGCTCGTCTTCCGTATCAATTTGCTCAGCGGCTTAAATTTGTGCACAATCGCCCTGCTCCTGCTATGTTCTCGTGTTCTCCTGTGACCGCGACGGCAATTGAACCTGTGGTGGCGCGAGGCTGGCTACTTGCAGACGGCAGCGACCCTCCATCGCTGCTTTATTCCAATCGAAACATTGTTGTTCTTTTTGGATCTTTGGTTGTATCAGTTTCTTCCTATTAATCCAATTTCTCCCTAAAATCTTCCTATAAGATTTCTTTTTCTCTTGCTGAAATCTTCCGATAGAATTTCTTGTTCAAAGATGTTGGAGATTTTTTCCTTCATTATTGGAATTGCTTTGCACCCAAGCTTGGTGGTTAGGTCTGATTTTTTGTCCGATCAACTTGCCGGGAGTGAGAGCATCATTGCTTCTGATGGATGTCTTCCGATTCAAAAATGAGTTAGAAGAAAGGATTTTAAGACTTTTAAAAATCTAAACAAATTCTAACAAGTCTTGATAATCCAATGCATTAGAATATATTCAAATCTACGTAGAATTTAAACAATCCATAAATCTTACATAATCTATGGATTATAAAAAGTATAAGATAATCATTTAAAATCTGAATTGAATACACCCCCCGTAGTAATAATTAGAGTAAATTCCATAAAAGATCCCCAGTTATAGGTCGTTTTACATATTTAGTCCCTACATATCAAATATTACTAATTTGGTCCCCAATTATTATATTTATTTCTACGAATGGTCCTTTGTTAACATTTTCATTAAAACGTGGATAAAATTATAAATTACACTCCTTTCTCTCCTCAATTAAGCTTTCTCCTCCCTTGTACTCCTTTCTCAAACCCGTCGCTGAGTTTCTAGTTTTGAACCCTAAACCAAAATCATCACTCTTCTCTCAATTGTTTGTCTAACTGGAGGAACGATCATTTAAATTTTGGGTTAAGCTTCAAACTCAGCGACGAGTTTGGGAAAGAGTATGAGAAGATGAAGAAAGCTTAATTGAGGAGAGAGAGAAGTATGAATATACAATTTTATCCACGTTCTTAACGGAAATGTTAACAAAGGACCATTCGTGGAAATAAATATAATAATTGGGGACTAAATTAGTAATATTTGATATGTAGGGACTAAATATGTAAAACGACCTATAACTGGGGACCTTTTATATAATTTACTCTAATAATTATAAAGACTCCTAATAGAAAAAATCAAACGAAATGTAGTAATAATTATAAAGACTCCTAATAGAATGTGGTATTAAGTTTAAATAAAATAAATTGTGTGGTAAAAAGTAACACGCAAGAAAGAAGAAAAAATATAAGCCACAAAAAGTTATCTAAAAACAAAAGAATGTCATTTTTTATATTTTCCAAAGAGAAAATGAGTTTTTTTGGAAGGAGTATGACTTTTACTCTGTACATAAATAAAAGGGTCATTTTTTTGCAGAAGGACTAAAACATTGATAAAAAAACTACGGAGTAATTTACAAATTTTAATTTTTTAGATAAATAAGAGAATATTGCTATTGCATGTTCAAAAAAATATTGCTATTACTTATACATATCATACCTCTCAAAGAATATTTTTAAATAGCATTTTAAAGACATTTTCTTTTCAACACTATAGTTACTAGACTTAAGATTAGTTAAATTACACTCTAACCTCTCTAAACCTAGACACAATATCGAGTAATTAAATACTCCGGATCAATAATTTTTGTCCATATACACAATTTGGTGGCGTTCTTGTGTGGGAATTGACACTTTTGTCCTTCACTTGGACTGTTTAACTGTACTCGCTATCTTTCGTTTGACCTGACTGACCGGCCCACCAACATCTCGGCCCTTTAAAGAGTTTTGGGCATTGATTGGTTTGGGAATCTCTTTGCATTGACTTTGGGCCCCTTTACTTGGACAACCCCGGCCTGGCCCACCATCATCTCGGGCCTTTAAAGAGTTTTTAGCATTGATTGTTTTACGAATCTCTTTGAATTGGGCTTGGGCTCCTTTACTTGAACTACCCCGGCCCATTTTACTAGTAGCAGCCCTGGGCTTGTCAAACGTCGTTCCCGCCATTTTATCGTTATCGGGACTGGATAAAACCGCTCGGGGCCTTGACACTAAACCAGCTCTGGTTTTTGCTTCCATTTCACTTGAAGTTTTCTGGCTCTTTGAATTTCCTGCAAGTACAATTCTTGGTATGAAATTCCAACAAATTTTAAATTTGTTTACATTGGGGTGTTTAAGAAGAGGAGGCATATATATATATATATATATATATATATATATATATATATATATATATATATATATATATATATATATACTCTTATTAAAGTATATATTCTGTATGTTTAAATATATTTAAGAAGAGGAGACAAACTACAAAACGTAAGCGAGAAAAAAACCTGTGGACGTAGAGGTTACGGGTTTGGAAGAACCCGATATGTGCGCCGTGGGAATCCTTGCGATGGAGGTTGGATAATCATCTGTGCATACAAAAGAAAACTAAGTAATGTTGGTCGACCCCTACAAAATAAGTTCTTCAAATGAATTCGACACTAATATTTGTTATGCAAACAATATTTTTTAGTACTATTGTATCTATAACAATGATATTTGTTTATACATGACATACGCTACTAATGAAGCAAAAAAAAAAAAGTGAATGCTCTCACTGGGGTTCGAAGATGTGACCTCCCATTTGGGAAAGTCACACTCATAGTGTTGGATTACAAAGTCTTTGACGTAAATACTAAACAATGTTCATATTCTCAGACATGGTTTTTATTATGTGTCTTGAGTTATCTTTTCTCTATTAGTTGATCATTGCCCTTAAAACCCTTATATGTTTGACTGATAATTATTTGACAGACATAATTATCCTTACAACTAATTAGACTTTCGCCTTGAGTGTATATATATAGAGAGACCATTAGGTAGAGGTTTAACACACCAATCTTCCTCATGCCATCATAAAAATAGGATTTGATCAAGAATGTTAGAATATGTTTTAGGATTTGGTAGTCTTCCTATTCTTGTTATAGTATGAATAGAACTTATTTGTTTTACTCTCTTCTTATGTAAAGAGGGTTCAATCTTTGCAATCTTCAATACAATTCAATATAGAATTATTTTTCATTATTATTTTTTTAGAAACACATAATATCATATTTGGGCAACTTGAAAGCCCTGGGATATGATGCTCTATTCGGCAGCCAAATCTGTCTCACCTTTTTAAAGAGACATGGCCAAAAACATTTCTAACTAACAAGACAAGAAAAACAGCAGAATATAGTCCAGTAATAGCATAATCAATGATACAAAGAAGAATGATTGGGAAAATACCTTTGGAAAGGGCATCATAGGACTTCAAATATGACAAAAAACCCAACCCATAACCATTCCCGTCTTCTTCCTCCTCAACCTTCACCCTTACCTTCGGATACCCTTCAACCAAACAAAAACACACACAAAAAGCCCATAAACTGTCAAAACAGCAAACAAAACCCAGACCAGAAAGGGGGGTAAAAAAGGGAACAATATTATGGCGAAGAAGAAAGAAAGCCCTACTTGATGAGTTCTCCATTGCCAGCTGTGCGAAGAAATTGAAATCCAAATCTGAGAGATTATTCAGGAAATAAAAGGAGTGACAAAATTTGATTTTATTTATTCAAAAAAAAAAAAACAGAGAAAGAAAGAAGGAGACTTTCAAAGGGCGTGTGAAAAAGGAATAAGTGACATTGGAATGAGAAGGGGTTTTCGTTAAGTGGCGTGGGAAGGCAGCAGGTTGCCGGCCGGGGCGAGGACAAAAAGGGGAATAAAAATACTCCAACGGAGTAGAATATGGGCTTTGAGTGGATCCCATTTCTTTTGGAAACTTCCCGGGTTTGGTCAGCTACCGTTTCCGAATATTCTTTAGTCAAACATAGGGGTAATAGCAATGATTTTAAATACTCCCCACATTTCTAAAAAAAAAGGTAAAATATTAAAATTTTTTCAATTTATTTTATTTAAATATCAAATTTTGATATCTTCAAAATCAAAATTCTTTTTATACGAGATATTAATCTCTATCTCGTTTGACATCAACGTTAGATATTGGTGTTAACGTTTTGAAAAAAGTTATCCGGCGACAGTCTTTAGCGTAAGCGTTTTAAGAATTAAACTACACCATTGAAATTTTATCCAAAACGCTTATGCTAATCGAAAACGTTGTTACCAAACAAAGTCCCCATCCACAACTTTCGTTGTCGCGTATTACAAAAAGTCATAACTTTAGATCTTTTCAAATATTCTAAATTCAAGTTTCAGAAGCTACTTCCTTGAAGAGAAAAAGAGTTCTCAGGCACTATTTACAGAGTTTAATTTTACTAATTATATTTATTGATTTTTGTTATTTATTTAAAAAAAATAATATAGTCATATCATTTTTTTCTTTTGTAATTTTTTTTGTCTAGTTTTTTACGTTATAAATATTTTGTTTTTTTCAATTTTTACACTTGCAACTAAAATACTGAATTGAAGTACAGATCTCAGGGTCTGCTGCGGCTCCGGGAGGGATGTTGATGAACAGAGCCGGGCGGAGGTTCGAGCAGAAGATCCGGCACTTGCGGACCGCCGTACAAAGCCGCGGAGAAGATGAAGGCGACTGGCTCTACTCTTCCGAGTGGTGGGACAGCAACGGCACCGGTGGAAAAACTGTTTTCCGATCAGTTTCCGACAAGGGAAACGGCGAAGTTTCCGTCTTAGCTTACCCTTCATCCAAACCAGTTCGCTCTCCTCTTCCTCTAACTTTAATTTTTCGCATTACCGTGTTTTATTGCATGCCTATACTCCCATTGTTATTCATAATAAATCCGTTCATGTCTCATAGTTGTTTTTCGATTGAATTAAGAAATTTGTGTGTGAGAGATAATTAAAGTATCTAGTGGTAAAAAGTAGGGTTTGATGTTTGAGTGCTGATTCATGAATTGAATAGAAAGAGCTTATTTAAATGTTTACTTTCAGTGTATAAACATTGTGTTTGCTGAGAACCTCTCTCGTGATTGAGATTGCAGAGGAGGGTTTAATTGAACACATTGTGTGCATCTCTATGTTCTGTGAAAATCCTTGGTTTTTTTGTCAATAAATTTATTTTACTTTTCGTTTTTAAGTGATTCTTTATTTCTTTATATTACACAAACATTATGAAATCAAAATAAGTGTGAAATTTTTGAAAAGAATGGTCATATTTCATTTTTTGTTTGAATTTTCCATGGTAAAATCAAACATATCAAGAAAATAATTTCCTATAAAATTTGGAGTTTCTTCCGTGATCCAAGCATACCCTAAAATCCGTTGCAGGACAAAGTTTACTGGGGGAGAACAGAGAAGTGGCTACAGGAAAGGTTTGCTGAGTTACATCCAGGTTATAATGGACACCATGAGAATTTCAAGATTCTTGGTTACCAGTGGCGGGCTCTTCGGTTTAATGAAGAAACTCGCCAGAGCACTGTTAAAGTAATGTCTTTTTACAGAAAGTCAGATCCGGATTCTTTGTTCTTGATGCAGCAGCCACATTGCCTGGCCATTCCATGTAAGGATGTATGTCATATGATGTTTCAGTTTCAGGCCAGCTTTTTTTTTTCTTGCCAATATGATTTAATATATCTATGACCTAGCCACACAGGGCATTTTAGGAATTGTAACTACACCTATTTTTACTTGTTTAATAACGTTACCTGACTTACCCCTGTTTTTATCATTTTATGCACAACAAATGGGTTGTTCAATAGAAATGAGTGATTATTTTAGCTTTCCTATGCTTGAATGGAAATTGAAAGTCATTTTTGTTGGATTCAGTTTTATGCAGTATTCATCTATATCACTGTTTTTCTATTGGGTTTTCTATGTTACTTGTTATTGTTTGTGTGTTTTTTGTTGCTTGTGATCCAATGGTATTTGAAGAGATAAAATTGCTCGATTCATCTTATGGAAAGGATGCTTTGTTGCTTTTCTTTGTCATGATGTTTGTAGATGTAAAGAGTATGATTTCTTCTGGGCTAGCGACTATCTCATCTTGCAACTATGATCTACTGAAAGCTATATGTGGAGCGAAGAAGATGAATATCTTGTGCATAGGTCATGGTGGAGGAAGCATACCATTATTCTTAGCAAGTAAAATTCAAGGTAACTAGCTATCTCCATCTTGGTTCTTCATGTTATAACCACTTGACATAAATCATAGGCCCCGTTTGGCAACAATGTTAGAGTTTAGCGTTAGCATTTTGAAAAGGCTGTCTAACAGTAGCTTTTAGCATGAGCGCTTTCAGAATTAATTTACACCATTACAATTTTATTCAAAACGCTAAAGCTAGTCAAAAACGCTGTCTTCAAACAAAGCCATAGACTTGCAAGATTGGGTTTAATGATAATTTGTATGTCATAGGTGCTATGGTGCATGATGTTGAAATTGACCCTACTGTCATCTCAGCTTCAGTGCAAGCCATGGGGTTTCCATCTTCTTCTTCTTCACTTGTGACTTCTCCTCCATCTACCAACTCCATCCAAGAAATGCTGTGGAAAGGAACGCACGAGAGGATCCGTTTGTACGAATCAGATGCCGAGCAGTTCATTGCGGACCCCACCCGTCCGCATTACGACATCGTTTTCATCGACGCATACGACGGCGACGATGTCTTCCCCTACAAGCTCTGGGACCCACACTACCCGTTCCTCAAGGCCTTAGGCGACCGCCTCCACCCCGAGCACGGGACGGTGATTGTGAACCTCCACTCGGACGTGGACTATAGGGCCGCCGCCGCCAGTGGATCCGGCGGCGGCGGCAGCCACTATTTGCCTATGGGCCCCTACATGAAACAAGTGTGTGGGGCCTACAAGGAGGCGTTGCTCGGGAATGGGAAGAATTCGGACGGTGTGGCATACGCCGTTTCTGTGCCGTGGGTGTGTAACACGTCTCTCGTTGTAGCTAGGGGTTTCGGAAAAGGTGAGAGTGGAAGTTGTTTAAACAGAGTAAGTGTTTTGAATACACTGATGAGCAAAGCCATTGAAGTTGAGAATGCTCTTGGCTTGCCGTTTTCGTGTTTGGGATATATCAAAAGAGGCTTTACTCTTGTGGACTAAAATTTTGATCCATCATTAGTTCTTTACATAATATATCTTCCTTTTATCATTCGAGAACACTAATGAATAATGATGTTTCAAATAACACTCGATTTAAGATTAAAAGTAGAATTCTTTTTCGTGTGGCAATGTCGTACGAGTACTACAGATCAATGGCTTAACATTAAAAAAACATACAAAGACATGTAGAAAGTGCTAATGAAGACTGAAGGGCAGAATCGTGAGAGATGAGAATTAATCTTCTTGTAGACGACCTTTGTCCCCGGGCAAACCGAATATTCTGAGATTTCTGTCCATTGATCCAACCGCTATGTATTTTGCGTCCAGGCCGAATTTCAGACATGTGGCTTTGCCTGTGCATAAAGAAAACTTAGAATGGACAATCCTGTAACAGAAGTAAATATAGGATCTTTTGAAAGAGAATAATGTACGGCATTGTTTGGGGACAACCTTTGCAATTAACATCAGAGTTTGGGATAATTTGTTAATGGTACAGATTAACATTGAACATGCTAAAATTAAACACTGCCATTAGATAGCTTTTTCAAAATGCTAAAGCTATAGCCAAACATGCCCTATACCTGTGCCTGACAAGTCAGGTAATGTTTTGATGCTATTCCATTCCGACTTGACACTTGCAACTTGATACACCCTGCAACAAAATCAGGGAACGATGACGAGCGGGCAATAAAAGATTTAACATTTCACAAAATATTTATAAATTGTTTGTAAAGACCGGATATTTCTACTCAAATTTCACCTTATATCTGAGCCTCCCAATGCCAGGTAACTTCCACTGTGGTCAAATTCCACTGTAAATGAAGCAAGCATCAGGACACAATAACCAGGAAGTTCATTATCATTAATTCATTATTTCAGAATCTAAATATGACATGAGTAAAAGAAAGCCATGGAACCTTATGTTGTAAATATGTAATGCTTATGTGTATATTAAAAGACCACAGCAACAGAAAAGTATGTGAACAAAATTATACCGGTTTGGGTTGGTGTATTTTCATCATAAGAAGAGAAGTTCCTGAAATTCCTCAATTTGCGTAAATCCCAGAGCTTAACTCCGTCTACAGCTGCAGTCTGAGAATATATTTATCATCTTCAATCACACACCATTATATTTTATAAACGAGTCTTGGTCAAGGAAATGTTTGCTAAAGAGAATTCTTACTGCCAAGAAATAACCATTTTCAGAGAAAGAGAGGGATGTAACAGCTCCAACATGGCCATCAAATTGTGCGACAACTGCCTGAATAAAATATAATTGAAAATTTTAATCGTTGATCGTCAAAGATATTGGGAAGTGGGGAGAAAACAAAAGAGGAATATATTCTATGAAACATAGAAAGCACACCTGACTCTTTACATCCCATATCTTTACGGTAGCTCCTGCTGTGCCAGTTCCAAGAATCAGACCATCCGGATGAAAGGCTGCAGACGTATAGCCATCAGATTCTGAAGGGTCTCCGATCTGCCAAAAAACAAAGAAAATAGCTTAATAATCTAACAGTCCAGAAGTAAAAGCATGTAAGGGGAGGGGGGGGAGATAGCGTGTGCAGTAATAACCTGAGCAAGGCATAAACCTGAAGAAAGCCCATAAAAGCACCATGTATTATCAAGGGAAGCCGTAACAAAGTAATTATTGGTTGCATGAACAGTGACAGATTGCACCTGGGATTATTGAGAAAACTAATCATTCAACGTTTATCAGTTACTGACTACATTATGAAGTATTATAATGATAATTTTGTCTACAGGTCTCTTGAAAAGATGAACTGTGTAAAGTATTTAAAAGATTCCTGAAGGCTGAAGAAATTCTTCAGATTTTTAAAATACGTTTACACATTATTCCATTAACTGTAGCTTCCCGGTTAACATTTTTAAGGGCATAAAAGAACACATTGAAACGAGATAGCAATCAAGATTACTTTTGATATTAAATAAAGGAAGTAGGTTTATGATTGATCATCAGTTCATTACGAGGATGGAGTTTAGCCAACCTCAGCTGTGTGATCCTTCAGTACATGTCTACAGGCATAGCTTCCATCTTCAGATCCTTGCCATAAACGGACAGTCTGCAAGGCAGAATGCAAAATTTGTCAAACAAAAATATCAAACTACAAGAGAAGTATACTAAAAAGTCTTGCATAGTATGATGGATTAGAAATATAATACTGTGAATAGCGCATAAGCTAAGTATTGCAATATACGATATATACTGTGGATAGCGCATAAGCTGAGTAAAATACAGACAAAAAATTCAAAGTGTAATTTGTAGCACGGGAAACAAAAACTTAGAATCAAGAAAGGATTCACCTTATCAGCAGAACCTGTAATCACAGTTTCGCTTTCACGAGCAAATTTCACACTGTTAACCTATCAAAAAGGGAATGTGAACCGTAAAGATGTTAATAATTAGGAAATGCAATAAAGCATTTTGAAACATGCAAGTCTGGAATCAAAGTGCATTTATCAAACAGACCCTCTTTGAATGACCACTTAGTGTAGATATTATCTGTCCTGAGTTGTGGTCAAAGACAACAGCATTAGTGTCGACTCCACCAGTAGCAATGATGTCCTGATAACCAAAGCACAGGGTGTGAAATAGAGAGAGAGAGAGAGAGAGAGAGAGTATAAAATATAAAAATAAAAAAAAAGAATATTACAACCAAGACAGGCAGCTCATTGCATAAATAACCAATACAAATCCCCACCTCTAAAAGTGAAGGAAAAATATCATTTTTGTGTATGTGTATATATATTTACTTTATAAAGGAGCACACCCGTATGAAATTGAAAAGCATAGTGTAAGGATCACTTATGACTGTTAGTTTAGTTCTTTCATCCCTGAAAGTGTGTTCTGAACCAAGAATGCTTCATTTGCATCTTAAGATTGCACCAATGAACAATAGTGCTTTACAATAAAGTCAGAATTGTAATTCCACTTTATTTGGAATTTTATTAGCTTAAATGACTTGTGAAAAGTATGAAGTATTGCATCATGTATCACAATTGCATTTACCTTAGGGCAATAGATATCCAAAGATAGTATCCCTGGTTTGTTGGTTTTGTGAAGAGGGTGACTATTCAGCTGGGTGTATCTCTCTAGACTGTCTATAGAAGCCAATGTTGGTGGAATCTGGAGTGGCAATGGCAGTAATGCCAAGAAGAGAAAAATATCAACATATATTCTGAATTTTTAATATATTAAAAATTTTAAGATGATTTACCTGTCGCTTTTTCCTATGCTGTGAAAGGGTGGTATTACAATCTGACAGCTCTGTAATAATTGCTGATGAAATTCCTGGACGGATTTTTTTGCCTCCGGGATCCATCTCCGTATCTTCAGCGGCTATAAGTTTAATAAGAAAATTTAACTGTGCAAGGTTAGACATTAAGAAAAAATAGAAAATCGGATATTTACAAAGTGCAAAAGGCAATAACCTCTTTTCCCATTGCTTAATGAGGCACTCGCAGCAACTTCAATGGCTGCTGTGTTGGGTATCTGTCTTTCAGCCAATGCAAGCAACGACCTTGCCTCATCCCTTTCTTTTTTCAACCTTGCAATCACACGGCAAGCAGCATCATGCTGCAAAAAGCCCAAAACAAGACACGTTATTCAGAAATCACACAGATATAGAAGTTGGAAATGGCATTCTTTTGAACAGAAAAGTAATGAGTTAAGGAAAATGGGTATAGGTGGAAGAAAAGAAACCACAATGTGCAGAATAGAAAAGTATGTGAGCAACAAAAGCTTTTTACTCGGTACCAGGTAGGAAATGGACAATTTAAAGTTACCTGATATAGTGCATGGCTTAACTCTTGTCTTGCATTATGCAATTGGCTCTCCAATGCAAAATTGGATAGCATCAGAGCATCCCATTCCTGATTGGAAGCATGACAGATATAACAATTAAATAGCAATTCAGAAGCAAAGAATAAGTCCCTCAAATGACGAATAATTAATCCCAACTGAAAATAGAATGTGTTAATGCATGCAATTGAAGCATACAGAAATAGAGTTCAGAAAAATGATTGTATATTACTACGTAAGTGCTAATTCGTACACTACTACACTCAATTCAGCACATCCCTTATTGCTGATGGGCATGTGGTCTGAACTGAGAAGCGATGGAAGGTATGAGAATGTATACAATTCAAACAAATGCTAAATAAATGGATTCATGGAAATAACACATGTGACATACATGGAGATACTAAGAGCAAACAAAAAATGAATGAGGAAACTCGAGGATAAGAAAACATACAATCTGAAACATTCCCAACATCCCCGGAATGCTTTCAGCCTGAACAGATCGGGGCTTCACAATCTGCAAAAGATAAATGTATAAGCTTCAAACAAATGATTAATTGAATCTATCAGCTATGTGATATAAGAACTACGAAGTATATATTTATATACTGTAAGATAAATAGGTAATAGAATTGTTTGAAGCTGAACCACAATGGCAAGTTGGCAACTTCAGAAAATTTCTGTTGAGCATCATATTAAGCACCAACCTTTCCTGTTTTGATCGGGACTACATCATCCACTGTAAGAGGCTCTCCAGTAACTGGACATTTACCATAGTCCTATAGAGAGAAATTCAACTTTAAAACAGAAAAGACAATAACAATACAAAATAGTATGACAAAGTCCATAAAGTATACATAAAATGTTTCTTAACATAGATGCCAGTATGCTATATAACAATTACAACTTAAAATGACTACCTCACACAAATTCAAAAAAGACAGAAAGAATCATCCCAAAAAAATAAGTGGGATAATACATATCACACTGCCCTTTTTTCTTTGCATAACGTTTGGGTGGGAAATCTTCAGACTAGATATTAAATTAAATGCTAAAAAAAATCTTGGTGTTGTGGACAGGCGGAGGATGTCTACTTCTACCATCAATTTTGGCATAAAATTCTGAATCAGAATGCCCTAACTATACAGTACATTACATGTAGTATATAAAAATGACTTTTCGTCCTTTCCTCTTGCGGGCAACTTGAAAAAATACATAAAAATAGTTTCCCTTGATGAGTTAAGGCCATGGTTATGCTGAAAATGCAAGTTTCTGATATTGAGCCAACCACTGTCCACTAGAACTAAGCTCACAGTTCTCTCCAAACCCATCACAATGCAATGTTTATCCCAATCTCAAACTGTGGGAAAACAACATTACTGGAAGCTTATGTTTCCCGTGCAACAAACACAAACACAAGGGGGCTTCGCTTTCTTACTTCCATGGACACATTCTATTGACCATGACAAACATAGCTGAGAAAAAGTAAAGATTCGAATATCGAATGTTAACATCTTACGACGAACACCAGACATGGAAAGAGGTAGAAAACGCACCGAGATGTGTCGTTCGATTAAACGCTTATCGAATAGAAGCCCAGACTTCAGTGAAACAACAGGCTCCTCTGGCACCTCGCCGGAAACTGTGAGATCCGAACATTAATCGATCAAAAACACGTGAATTAGGTTTAAATGTGCGTGCATAACAGTGTAGCATAACTATAAAGGGTATATAGACAAGATTAAAACAACAAAAAACGAGAAGTAAATGAAAGTTTATCCATACTTGAGCAATTCATTGCGGAGAAAGATAAAGAACGACCGGGAATTTGGGCTGGGAGAAAGCTTTACTCTGATTTACCGCTGCTACAGGGAGTGGCCTCCGACGGGAAAGAGGTCGGGGAGGGAGATAGAAAGTGGATAGGTAGATTTTCAAAGAGGGCCGAGTGGGTTCGTTTCGGGTATATCCGACCCGATTAGGCCCAACAAGGGGTTTTGCTTCGATTCATTTATGAACATTTTCACTTTTTAAATTCTTCCTAATTTTTACCATTTTTATCAATTTTTTCTAATATTGTGTTTTCATGTTATTCTTATTTTAATACGATTTATTATTATTATTATTATTATTATAAAAAATATAAATGTACGAATTGAAAATTATATAACTTGTAAATATGGACAAACTTCTCCAACATCAAAGAAATGTGAGAAAAAAGATCGATATACATGGATACCCAACCCCATTAATATGATGTGTAACACCCTAATCCGTCCAGGTCTGCAGCCCCTTTCGAACTAAAGTATTTAACTTGGTAATTGTAAAAATTTAAAACTTTTCAAACAACTTTATTTATCACAATAATATTTTTCATACATATACAGTACAGAGTATTCAATAATATTGCGGAAGCGAATTTAATATTGACACATCATAAATTATTTCAAACTTGTCACATCCATCCCGACAATCTCGCCCCATCTGCCTCCAGGATCACATTGGTCTTTCTATTTAACCTGCGTGTAGCAAATAAAACACACTACACGCTCAGCGGTAAAGCTGAGTAAGCATATCTAATGCGTCGAACATCCATATAAATTGAATCTAAATTCATATTCAATTCATTTGATATCATGCACATAATGTTCATTTCAGACATTCACAGTTTTGATAATGTTTAGTTCATTTCAACACATTTTATTCAATTCAGATATTATTCTAATAGCGCACTTAAATTATTCTTAATCTAAGGCCAAACATTAACAACGCTCTTAGCTAATCTTAGTCTAAGGCCAGATTATAACAATGCTCTTAGCTATTCTTAGTCTAAGGCCAGATTATAACAATGCTCTTGGCTATTCTTAGTCTAAGGCCAGATCGTAACAATGCTCTTAAAAAGGCAATTAATTATCAGACACTTAAACTATCATTAGTTTAAGGCAATCGATTTCGGACACTTAACTGTAGTCAGTTAAGGCAATCAGACACTTAAACTATCACTAGTTTAAGGAAAATGATTCAGACACTTAACTATAGTCAGTTAAGGCAACAACAACAATGTGGCAATTGATCAATATTGGATCGGGCATTCCCAAACGAGTAATCCTCTAGATTGGTCTACGAATCTCGTTTATGTATTTTTATATAATTCATCAATATTTATGTTTCACAAATCCATACTAATATGAGATCTATTCTAGGTCTTCTAGATAACCTTAACATCAATTCTCTAAATGTGTTTATCTTAGAGTTCCTCTAGATACTTTTAACACTACAAATCATTTCATAATTATAATTGTATTCATTTTACTCATGATTCAATCATAAATACTTATTTTAATCAGTGGGTTCATTACTCATAATCATCCATAATATTCATTTATCATAATCATCAATTAACGTAACAATTGATAACAAATAGCGGCCTAGCTTCGAGTGTTAACACCCGAACTTACCGTCATGCAACACATAACATTTTTAGTTGTTAAAAACATCTTTTTTATTGTGGTAAATCATTTTTATAATGATCCTAATCAATTAGTATCAAAAATAGGATTTTAGAGCTCAAAAATAGCATTTTCAGACAAATTTTCGGATCAGAACTTCGGAGGATCGATCCAGCCCTCTGGATCGATCCATACAATGAAAAATCACTCCCAGGGGATCGATCCAAGCCCCTGGATCGATCCAGACAGTGAGTTTCAGCTTACTGTTCATCTTCTTCAACCTTCGGTCCATTTTTCGGAAAACCCATTTTCAGACACTGAACTTCAACGAAACTATATAGGGATGTTCTCCAAGGTTCATAGGTCATTTTGGTATCATTAATTCATAGTTTAAACATCAAATTCATGGTTTATGATTCTTGGTTCTTCAAGCATGTCAAACACAAAACTCAACCAAATGAGCGTTTATGAACGTAGAAACGATCTATACGAACATTCTAGTCACTAGATATAT
>OOIL02001569.1:302463-341477 GCA_900332095.2 Cuscuta campestris | reverse complement strand
ACCCTAATCTGGGCCTTAACCCATACTAGATATCAACAGTGCATAAAAGAAACGAACATTTTATTAAAATTGCAAGTATTTAAACTTACAACAGAGAGCAGAGTTGGAGCCACTTTGGGACAACCGGAACAAAACTAAACTAAAATATTAAAATTTAACTGAGAACGGAGCGGAGAATGGAGTTCCGGGCCTTAAAGACCCGGAAGAAGGCTTGATTAGAATGAAGGGGCGAAGCCCTCCTTTTATAGGAGAAATTTTCACTCCAGGCCTCCGACAGGCGTGGGCCTGGAGTAGTAGTGCGTATGGCTGCGCAGGTTTGGCTGATTTGCACGGCGATTCTTCTTTCGTCCCTTACTCCCTTTTTGTTAATTTTTTCTTTCTTTGTTTGAATGATTGAAATTGTGGATTTGTGGTGGCTGCAAAATGTGACGTGCCACCTTGCTGCTGCTGCTACAGTTGGCCGGCCAGCCAGGTCGCGCCATGTGGCAGCACCTGGTTGGCCGGATTTTGATCCGGTCCGAAAATATTTTCTAAAAATACAGTCTTGCTCAAAATTTTATTCTGAACAACTTTTCCTTCTGTGCCGACTTCAAATTCCAAACAAATCTCAAATTTATTGACGGGGTGCATCGCCACATTTGAATGCACATTTTTCACTTCATGGATTTTCGCCATCTTTTGCTCCTTTGCTCCGTTGCATTCCATTTGCACAATCTTTTACCTTTTTGTACTACTTTTGACTCAATTTTTATTCTTTTTACAACAAGACATAACTTTTGTGCACTTTTACAATTATGAATAAAAGATATAAAAACCATTGAGAAATTGATTTGTTTAATCCAAAATTGGATCACAACACATTAAATATAGAGAAGATAAGTGCGTACAAAACGGACTTATCATAATGTCAATAATTTCAATTTGAAAACAATTTTTGAAATATTAAAATTTCATTGTGTCCTCAACCAATGATAAAATTAGATAAAATAATATTTTGAAAATTTTTTACAATATAAATATAATAACATTAATCTTATATCAATATCTAATATAAATTCTATTTAATTAATGGTCAAAATTTATCAACTTTGATTATGAAAAATTAAGAATAGAAAAACATCTGGAACTAGACCTAATAGTTATCGATCCGAATATGAAGTAACCGAACTTAAACTTGATCTAAGACCCGTCTTAATATCAACATATTAACGTTATCATTTTAAAAAAATTATCTGACAATAACTTTTAGGATTAACGTTCTAAAAAAATAATCTATAGTATCACAATTTTATCCAAAATTCACGAGAACGGAATGCCTTACCACTAGAATCAACCCACGAGATCCGTTAGTCCAGCATGATTTTAGGCAGTGGGCCACCATGCCACTCCAGTCTCCTCCAGCGTTTGGCTTCTTTCTTCCAGCCAGCCGACTTTGACCATACTTCTTTAGCCCACCCCACGGCCCACACAACACAAATTTTTTCCACAAAAGAAGAATGTAACTCTTCAAGAATCAAGAGAACATACTCTCCTGAGGATCGCTGCCTCTAAAGAATCCATGGAAACTGCTCGATCACAATCGGGCATGTTTGGGTTTCTGCTCTCTCACCCGTTTCCTTCCAGTTCCGGTGGAGGAGGCGATCCTCTGATCATCAACCCCGCCTTCCTCCGCGCCGCCTCTGCTTCACTGCACGTGGTTTTGTTGCTCTCTCTCTTCGTGCATTGGTTGTCGCAGAAGGCGAAGAACAATCCGGTGAATGTCCAGAAGCGCAGTTCCGCGTGCTTCAAGTCCGTCATTTTCTCTTGTTTGGGTTTCTCGCTTCTGAATTTCGTTCTCTGTTTCCTGTCTCTGTTTTGTTGGTATACAAATGGCTGGTCTGATGAAAAAATTCTGGTCCTTTTTGATTTCTCAGTAAAAACCTTTTCTTGGTTTGCAATCTTCTTTGTATTGTTCAGTCGGAGGAATTCGGGTGGAATTGTTAAGTACCCATTTGTTTTGAGGGTCTGGTGGGGCTTTTTCTTCGCCCTCTCATGTTACTGCTTTGCCGCAGACATTGTTTATCACAAAAAGAAAGGAGCTTTGCCCATTCAATATTGGATTGCTGACGCAGTTTCATCTGTGTTTGGCTTGTTCTTATGTTTGGTGTGTTTATTGAGTGGAAAAGAAGGAGGAGATGAGATTCTTAGGCAACCCCTATTAAATGGTGTTGATGTGAAAGAAGAAAGTTCTGGAGATGAAACTGTGACTGCATTTGCCAAAGCCAATTTTTTTAGTAAACTCACATTTTCTTGGATGGGTCCTCTGATTTCTGTTGGCAACACGAAAATATTGGACCTTAAGGATGTTCCTCAGCTTTCTGGTTTGGATAGTGTTAGAGAAGCCTTCCCAGTTTTTCAAGATAGGGTAGAAACTGCCAGTGTTGGGAGTGATAAACTAACCACGTTCATGCTTGCGAAAGCTTTAGTTGTCACAGCATGGAAGGACATTCTCTTATCTGGATTCTGCGCAATCTCCTACACATTAGCTTCATATATTGGACCCTACCTCATTGACACCTTTGTTCAGTTCCTCAATGGAAAACAAGATTTTAGGAATGAAGGTTATGTCTTGGTGTCTGTGTTCTGTGTAGCAAAGATGGTTGAGTGCTTGTCGATGAGGCACTGGTTCTTTAAGGTGCAGCAGGCGGGGTACCGGGCACGTGCCACGCTGGTCGCCAAAATATATGACAAAGGCTTGACCCTTTCATGTCATTCAAAACAGACTCACACCAGTGGAGAGATCATCAATTTTATGACTGTTGATGCTGAGAGGATTGGTGAGTTTGGTTGGTACATTCATGACCCTTGGGTAGTACTCCTACAAGTGGGTCTTGCACTGGCTATTCTCTACAGGAATCTTGGGCTTGCTTCGATTGCGGCTTTGGTTGCCACTGTTATAGTGATGTTGGCAAACATCCCTCTGGGGAAATTTGAAGAGAAATTCCAAGGCAAACTTATGGAATCCAAAGATGCCAGGATGAAGGCAATGTCCGAAGTCTTGAAGAACATGAGAATCCTCAAACTTCAAGCTTGGGAGATGAAGTTTTTGTCCAAAATTATTAACCTCAGAAACAATGAAGCAGGATGGCTGAAAAAATATGTTTACACTTCATCTGTGGCTACTTTTGTCTTTTGGATGGCCCCAACGTTTGTGTCGGTAGCTACATTTTTCGCTGCAATGCTTATGGGCATTCCACTTGAATCAGGAAAAGTGCTCTCTGCACTTGCCACATTTAGGATACTCCAGGAGGCAATTTACAATCTTCCAGATACAATAGCAATGATTGTTCAGACTAAAGTCTCCCTCGATCGAATTGCATCATTTCTTTCCCTTGATGACCTCCAACTGGATGCCATAGAGAAGCTTCCAAGAGGCAGTTCTGGTGTATCGATTGAGATTATTGATGGGAATTTCAGCTGGAACGAACCATCTACTGCACCATTTCTCAAGGACATTCATCTTAAGGTTGAGAATGGCATGAGAGTTGCCATTTGTGGCACTGTTGGGTCCGGAAAGTCAAGTTTGCTAAATTGCATTTTGGGAGAAATGCCCAAATCATCAGGAAGTGTTAAGATATGCGGGACTACGGCCTATGTTTCTCAGTCACCCTGGATACAAGGGGGGAAAATCGAAGAAAACATATTGTTCGGTAAGAAGATGGACAGAGAGAAGTACGAAAGAGTTCTTGAAGCATGTTCCTTGAAGAAAGATTTGGAAATCCTCTCCTTTGGTGATCAAACAGTCATAGGGGAGAGAGGTATCAACTTGAGTGGTGGGCAGAAACAAAGGGTGCAGATTGCACGCGCTTTGTACCAAGATGCTGACATTTATCTTTTTGATGATCCATTCAGTGCCGTGGATGCTCACACCGGAACACATCTGTTCAATGTAAGATAATCGTCTCTTTTGATCATCTTTCTAGTTTCATAAAAATTCTTGTCTGAAGCTGAAATATGCATAAAAGTTCCCATTCATGTATGTTTTATCAGGAGTGCATATTGGGTCTGCTGAAGTCAAAGACAATAATATATGTCACACATCAAATAGAGTTCTTACCCGCTGCAGATTTGATCTTGGTAAACAACCTCTTGTGTTTCTCTTTCTCTTCTCCATATTTTGTTTCATATCGCCGATTTCATCAGTGGGATTCATCTACAATCACCAGGTTATAAAAGATGGAAGGATTACGCAATCTGGAAAATACAAAGATATACTCGAACACGGTAGTGACTTCATGGAACTAGTGGGTGCTCACAAGGAAGCTTTATCTTCAATAGATCAACTTGGGGGAAGTGAGGGAGTCACAAGTAAACAAAATAGTAGCTTTACTAGTATCACGAACTCTATTCAGAACGAAGATGTTCAGAATGGTGAATCTGATAGTGCTGCGAAACCAACAGCCCAACTTGTCCAAGAGGAAGAAAGGGAGAAAGGTAGTGTGAGTTTATCTGTTTATTGGAGGTATATCACTACAGCATATGGAGGGGCCTTAGTTCCCTTCATATTGTTGGCACACATACTCTTTCAGGCCTTTCAAGTGGGAAGCAACTATTGGATGGCTTGGGCTACTCCGGTGTCAGAAACTGAGACACCTCCAGTTGGAAGTTCTACACTCATCATTGTTTATGTTGCTTTAGCCATTGGAAGTTCCATTTGCATCCTTGGAAGATCCTTGATGCTTGTGACCGCCGGATACAAGACAGCAACTCAACTGTTTAATAAAATGCACTTGTGCATTTTCCGCGCTCCAATGTCTTTTTTTGATGCCACCCCGTGCGGGCGCATTCTAAATAGGGTAAATAAATGCTGAAACAATATCAAGACTCGTCTTTTATTAACATTATTTGAAAAAAAGGGTCTGCTTTCTGAGTCTTGACATATTGTATGACAGGCATCCACAGACCAAAGTGCAGTTGATCTGTACATTCCATACCAAGTGGGAACTTTTGCCTTCACCATAATCCAGCTTGTCAGTATCATTGCAGTTATGTCTCAAGTTGCATGGCAGGTTTTCATTGTTTTCATTCCAGTGATCGCATTGTGCATCTGGTTAGAGGTAGCCTCTCTCTCTCAAACTTATAGTTTCTGTACATTTATACCCTCTAGACTGGAATGGTTTATGGCTTTTTTTTATAAAATTTGCATTGCAGCAATATTACATACCTTCAGCGCGAGAACTGGCACGGTTAACTGGAATATGTAAGGCTCCAGTCATACAACACTTTGCTGAAACTATATCAGGATCTACTACAATTAGAAGTTTTGACCAGGAGGCCAGATTTCACGAGTTGAGCATGAATCTGATTGATGGATATAATCGTCCAAAGTTTCATGCTGCTGGTGCTATGGAGTGGCTTTGCTTCCGGTTGGATGTGCTGTCTGTGGTCACTTTTGCCTTTTCATTGGTGTTCTTGATCTCTGTTCCACTTGGAACCATTAATGCCAGTGAGCAATTTGAGATATTTTATGCCTCTTTTTTTTCTTCAAATCAAGAGTTGTTTTTATACGAACAAAGATATTTATAATATATATTTATATCTTGGTTAAACATTTGCAGGTGCTGCCGGCTTAGCTGTGACATATGGGCTTAATCTCAACACTTTACTAGCTTGGGTTGTATGGAATCTTTGCAACATGGAGAACAAAATCATTTCAGTAGAAAGAATACTTCAGTACAACACTATCCCTAGTGAGCCCCCTCTCATTGTTGAATCCAACAGACCAGACCCGAATTGGCCCTCAAACGGAGAGGTTTATATCAACAATCTTCAGGTTAAAATCTTCTTCTTTTTGAATATGAGTTGGTTCAAGTTATCGATGAGCTTTTTTTTTTGTTCCATTTACACATATTTGCAATATTCATTGTTTTGGAGATATATATAGGTTCGATATGCCCCGCATATGCCTCTTGTTTTACGAGGCATCACGTGCACTTTGTTTGGAGGGAAGAAGACTGGTGTGGTTGGGAGGACAGGCAGTGGCAAGTCAACTCTTATACAGACCATCTTCCGTATAGTTGAACCGGCTTATGGAGAAATAGCTATAGATGGTGTCAATATATCCACGATCGGGCTGCACGATTTGCGGTCTAGGCTGAGCATTATTCCACAAGATCCAACCATGTTTGAGGGTACCGTCCGTAGCAATCTGGACCCACTTGAAGAGTACACAGATGAACAAATTTGGGAGGTAATTAAGCCCCCCTCGGTCAAACGCAACACCTTTGACTTTTGAAAACTTTTCTTGAACTCCGTGAAGTCAAACCACAAGATTCTTGGTTCTTTTTTGTTGGTGGGAACACACATATTGAAATTCTTTTTCGTTCTTCGTAACTAGGCTCTGGATAAGTGTCAACTGGGAGATGAAGTGAGAAAAAAGGAAGGCAAACTCGATTCTTCAGGTTCTTCTTCATAATTTTCGCTTCACAGCATCTTTATCAGCTTGTAATACCAGCCCATGATGTTATATTATATGGACAAACATTTCAGTAAGCGAGAATGGAGAGAACTGGAGCATGGGACAGAGGCAGCTTGTGTGCCTTGGCCGCGTGCTCCTGAAACAGAGCAAGATTCTGGTACTTGATGAAGCCACGGCATCAGTGGACACCGCAACAGACAATCTGATACAACAAACCCTCAAACAACACTTCTCAGACTCCACTGTTATAACCATCGCGCATAGGATCACGTCCGTGTTGGACAGCAACATGGTTCTGCTCTTAGATCAAGGTTGGGTTTTCTGTCCTTTTTAGTCTCACGCCGAACGCCAGACTAAAAAAAAGACTAATGTATAAAAATATGAGTTCTTTCTCTCATTTAATATTGGTTTCGTTTTCTTGGGTTTGTGCAGGTTTGATTGCGGAATATGACACGCCGGAGAGTCTGCTTGAGAACAGATCCTCATTGTTTGCCAAGCTTGTAGCAGAATATAGCTCAAGATCAAGTTCTAGTTTTGAAAGTGTGTCTTGACTCTTGACCATGATTATGGTTACTATTGTCATCAGAGTTGTAGCAATGATGCTTAAAATGGGCAATAACTTCTGGTTTTGCATCTGTTTACAACTCTTGAGTGTATCAAAGTTGTGAATCCCAAGCAATGCTAGACCCCATGGAGATCTCTTTTTAAGGACTTTGCCTATAATGATTCATTCCAAATGGAGCATTAGTGATGCCTTATTAGGGTTGGCACTTTTCAATTTTGGATTTTTTTTTTGCAGCGGCACATCCAGAAATTCGAATAGTTGGGGCACCACTGGTCGGGGTCCGAGGGAGTGTCCAGATTGAACCCGGCTCAATTGTAGCCTTGCAGAAGATTTATAAGAAAAAGTAGATGATTTATTACGCCCCAAGATATCAATTTGCCAAACGACCTTAGATTTTTGTGAAAATTTAGAATGCCAATACATAATAGTTATTAACTTTTAATCATATGGTTAGTTTTACAAAAAAAAAAACTAATCCAATTGAAGTTTATGAATATTGCAAAATTTTAAAAATGTGTAGACAAATTCTTTTATGAGTATAAGATCTGGTAAATTTCATATAAATCAAATGAGTATTTTCTTACTATTGAGATACATAAATTTAAATTAAATTTATGGACCTAAGTTGTGAAAGTTATCTACTCCCTTCATACCATTTTTTTTTCCAATTTACTATTCTAGTCGTCCAAGTTTCCTATAACTTTAGTTTGTGTATATTTGTTCATTGATCATTTGATAAGCTAAAACTTTTATCACCAACTATTTTGTATTAGAATTTTTGATGAATTTTTTAAACATGTAAGTTGTAATTTTATTTCTAAACCAACTTGAAAATAAAATCATTTTAAAATATATATTCTGTTCCATAAAATCCTTTCCCTTTCATTTTTTTTGAATTTCCTAAAACACTTCCACTTTCTATTAAAAACCCATTTTTATTCCTACTTTTTCATACCATACCTATCAGGCTATCACATCATACTTTTTCACTAATAACCAAACTATCACATCTTACTTTTACCCATCACATCAGGGCAAAATTGGAAAGTCAACCAAAATTATACTTTCCTTATTTTTGCCCAAAGTCAAAAGTGGAAGGGTTTAAAGGAACGGAGGGAGTAGAATTTTGCACGTTATTCAAAAACAAAAGAAAAAATTAGAATAGTATTCCCTCCGTTCCATAATGGATATATACTCTAAACGACATGTAAAATTACATCATTTTTAAAATTATTTTTATTATAAATTTTTATATAAATAAAAAAATATAAATTACACCATTCAAAAATGAATAAAAAATTCTACAAAACAAGAGTTCACATGATTATTTTATTTTATCAAATAATTAATAAAAAACACACAAACAAACAAAAGTTATCAAGACATTGTAACAATGAAAGTAACATTCATTTTAGGACGGAGGGACTAATTTTTTAGATGATAGAACTTTTCTTAGAATTTTGGAATATTATAAATAACTCCTATTTTGAATCTATACATTAATAAGCAAATTAAAATCCTGCAAAAGAAATTCTTTGAACAATAAATGTAGGAGTAAAACATATGAAAAGAACCAAAATAAAATGCTTTTATTCCAAAATAGGACAAAAATGTATTTTCTTTAAAATTTGTGCTCATCCATTTAAAAAAAATCAACGATGCTCATTTTCTGCTCTAGTGCCACAATGTCAGTTGAAGCTACAATATCAAAGTTAGTAATGTATATGAACAAATATGACACCGTACAATGTCAAGCATGTCCATGTATAATGTCAAAAAACATTTTGGTAATAAAAATATAACACTCTTATTCTGAAAATAAGTAGTAGGGGGATAAAAATATAAGGACATCCCTAATGGTAGTATGAAGTCTGAACAAAGTTTGAAAGACAGTCTAAAGACTTTCTTCTCCAGACCTTATCATTGGCGTGGATAGAAAATGAAAAAAGTCTGAAGTTGAGTCTTTTAATTTCCAGACTCACTTTCAAGACTCCCAACTTTATTCATCCAATAAAAATCATATATGTGTAATGAATAAAAAGATTCTTTTGGAAAAAAAATAGTTACAATTATTTTGTAATAAAAAATCAAAACTCCTCGACTTTAAAATGCAATTGTCAATTATGCCTACTCATATAATTTTATATTGTTATGTTTTTTTGTTATTTTTTTATGCAATTTTATATTTTACTTGTTTATAAACAAAACACATCTTTTATGCAATTATAAAAGGATTATTTTAATTTTTTTGGGAACAAAATAGAGAAACACAAGGAGAAAATGTCGTGTCATTTTACATTTTAATTATGTTTACTTATGTACTCCTTAAATTTAATTTGTTGTGTTTTAAATTTTATTTTAAACAAATTATATTTTAGGTATGTTTACTTGAATGATTTTAATGAAATGCATTTATTCTATTTTACTTTATGCGTGTTAATTTTATATAATTTTTTTTTATAACTTTATGTTGTTGACTTTCTTAATGGTTTATTGTATTTATAAATAAATTTGGAAGAAAAGATAGTTTATAATAAAATTATATATTAGATAACTAAATAAATATAAATAAAAACTAATAGAATAAAATACTGTAGAATACTAATGTGACAAAGTCTGAAGATTAAAGCAATTTTTCTGAAAGTCAAGAGTATGGAAGTGCTAAAATGCTGACGTAGAAAAGTCTGAAAGAGTGTGAAATTTCTTTGCATTGGAATGCCGCAACACTCTTATTCCTTCAATTTGGGCCATGTTCTGTTCACCTGATCTGATTGGTTCTGATATGGTCTAAACAACAGAAAACAAAGTAAAAAAAGGGGAGAAAACAAAAAAAATGAAAAATACAAAACGAGCTTGGTCAGTTGGTTGCCCCATGTAGTTTGAAAAATAAGCACCAATACCGCTCTTTGTCGGAAGATCACCAGAAAATGATTGGAAAATAGTTAGAGGAGATGTGGGTACAAAATTTTGAAACTATGAAAATTTTAGAAATAAATTTTGAAAGCACCTAGAATAGTGATGTCCGAAACCATGGGGGTGCGTGAGCAATTTGACCAAGGGCAATGCTAGGGGTACACCAACATGGGGTACCCCAAGTGTACACCAAGCCAACACAGACACACACAGACAGCAAATGTTTGTGCAACACAGACACTTTGTGTCTGTGTGTATCTGTGTTGGCTTGGTGTACACTTGGGATACCCATGTTGGTGTACCCCTAGCTTAATTCTTTGGCCAAACAATGAAGATATGATTTGTAACTAAGGAGTGCCTTTTCGGGAAATTATTAGTCACAGATAAAGGTGCAAGGCTGCAAGCTAAGGGAAAAATGGAAAATACAGTATGACACTTCGAAAACAGTGCCTTTCATAATGATTCTATTACATGGTAATTGTTGAGATAACTAATTGCTGTAAAAAGAATACTCCCTCTTATACTCCGGTTAATTTAAAAAAATGATTGGTCACACCAAGTTGTACACCATTTTTCTTCGCACTCTACATTTTTTATCCAAGATCTTATTTTTAAATTCTGGATAAAAAATGTGTGGGAGGAGATAAATGGTGTAAGATAAAGACCATTGCTCTTGATTTTACAAATATAGTACGAGGCTATTTGTGTTACACAATACACAAAGCTCCTCTCCACTGTTTTCCAATGTTTTCCACTGTTCTTGGCTAAAAGTTTCTTCATTTACAAGAAACTCTTTGCCATTATTCTTCAAAGAAGAGGTAAACAACAAAACCCAAACTTTTTTCATCAAGAGATTTACACGTAATGCTCTGAAACAGACCTGCATTTCTTAAACCCTTTAACGTTTGGTTAGGGTTTTGAATCTCATGGTCATTGTTCACGTTAACCAGAAGGTTTTACAATGTCTCTTTCTTCTTCTTCTTCTTTCTTATCTTTATATTCTGCAGGCGCATCTGCTTTTTGAGGTCATTCTTTATTTCTTTCGGTCTTTTTTTCTTTCTTTTTGAGGTTATATTTTTATGCATTTTGATATGGGTTTAGCAAATACTCTATGAGTTTGGTCATACTATTTCTTTGTGATTTTAAACATGAATATGAGATAGATTGGACACTGTTTTGCCATGTTAGGAACATTGAGTCTTCCAAAGATCTGCAAGCACACTCAAAATGGCACCCAATGTGCGGTGGAGGTATGGAAAGGCATACAAGGCAATGAATGCCCTTGGTTATTCTGCAGAAATAGTGAAACCAATACTGAAGAAACTATTGGATGTCTATGAAAAAAACTGGGATCTCATTGAAGAACAAAACTACTCTGTTCTTCTTGACTCCATCTTAGACAGCGAGGACAAAATGGTAAACTTTAGTAAATCTTTACATTTACATGTTTAGATTTTCTACATTTTTTTCTCAGGGTTTTGTCCAACGCTGGCTAACACTTATTTAGGGGTCCCTTGAACAGAAAGACGACGAAGAACTGATCCGCTGGCTTGGAAATGTGCGTGCAGAAGATGAACATGAATTTCTGGATTACTCTCAGGAAAGTAAGTTAGAAGGCAAAGAATATATATCCAGTTCGCCAAAACAGCTTTTTTCCCTTGTAGAAAAACCAGATTTGATTGTAGTGCTGTCTGACGATGAAGATGATCAAGTTCAAGACACAATGCCACTTTATACGAACACGGTTGAAAGAAAATTAAAATATGATTGCAATGCTGATGATGCTCCTCATACATTTCACTCTGCTGCTATGGAATCTCTCAAAGAGGCACTTTCTGATGACCACCCAGGTTTTTCAGTTGCCTAATGGCTTTTGTCTATCCATTTATTTTCTTTTGGGTCAATAGGGATGGAGGGTTTCGGGGGCAATGGCTTTGAAGAGCTTAATCTCTATCTTCGTAAATATTGTTTTCTTAAAATGATAGAAATATTACGGAGTATATGACCGAGTCTGTTATGTTATTCCTGCAAATATACAGTCAAACTCACCCTTAGGATGCTTTTTAGAACTTACCTTAGGTCCTTCTGTTTCACCCACTGAAAATGATATAGGCTAATGGGAGTGTACCCTCACTTCTGTAAAGCATTATATTGTTTTTGTTGTGGATTTATGGATTTTATTAGAAGGAAAGTAAAATATACTATCATGTTTTACTATAGTAGATTGTGTTAATCTTTACTCCAATTTGGAAGGAGATTCCTTTTGTTTTTGTTATGGACTGTTAATTGTTCGAAATTATTTTAGATTATGTTGGATATTTCATAGAGAGTATTGTTCTATCTGAACTTACCACATCTTTTTTAAATATCAAGTCAATTTTTGGCATGAAAAGGTCACTCATTCTAATCTTTTCAACTTTTATGGTTTTCTTTATGTAAAGATGACTCTTCAAATGGATATTTTTTGGAGTTCCCGGACTCGGAAGATTTGTACTCAGAGGAGAAACAAAATGGAAAATCAGATTCAGATTCACGGCTGGACATCGCATCCCTTCCTGGCAGCGAGAAAGTGAGAATTTCTTTGATATACGACAAATCTTCGCTACCACTAGATTTCTGTGCCCCAAGCTTAGAATCTGTGGTTGAAATGGTTCAGAAAGAGTGTATTGAATCATATGGAATTACTCAGCCTGGGTTCTCATTCCTGAGGCTGATGGAATTCACCTGTGAGTGCTTTCTTGCTGTGTCTGGCGCCATTTGTGAAGTCAAAACCAATTTACGCGCAAAACAGAATCAAGAGCCCATTAAATCCGGATACACGTTTTCCATTGCACCAGATTTTCTTAACCTGATGAAAGTCAAACCCTCACTCCCAGTGGTCCCATGCTCAAACATGCTGGAAACCGTTTTTATCAAGAAAGATATGAAACGTAAGAGAAGTTGCAAAACAATTGTTGCTTGGAAGTAACGACCTTCACATAAGCCTTTCTACTTTGTTGAAGACATTAGTAAAGGTGAAGATGAGGTGAAAATTTCTCTGGTAAATGAATTTAACCACGAAAGGCCACCTGCCTTTGTGTACATCCCCAAAAACGTCGTTTTCCAAGAAGCCCGAATCAGATTCCTTCTCGCCCGTATATCTGATGATGACTGTTGCTCTGGTTGCATTGGGGACTGTTTGGCTCTTAAAATACCATGCGCCTGTGCTGGAGAAACAACTGGCGAATTTGCTTACACAAGGCAAAATTTACTCAAGGACAACTTTCTTGAGAATTTCGTCTCGATGAACCGTGAGCCTAAAAAACACCCACATGTTTACTGTCAAGACTGCCCACTTGAGAGGTCAAATGGTAACAAGAGATTGTCTGGGAAATGCAAAGGTCACCTTGTCAGGAAGTTTATCAAAGAGTGTTGGCATAAGTGTGGTTGCAGTAAAAATTGTGGAAACCGTGTTGTTCAGCGTGGCATATCTGTGAACTTGCAGGTTACAATCCCATTCAAAAAATTCATTTTTTCTTAAAAAGAAGAAGAAGAAGCCATATTTCAACAAAGGAATCTAATTTTCATTATGTTTAAGTTTGTAGTATAATTCTTGGCATTAATATATACTCCTAATAGTGGGAGCATCTTTGCTGTAACTATGATCTATTTGGGTAAAAATCAGGTTTTTATGACACCTGATGGGAAAGGTTGGGGGGTCCGAGCGCTTGAGAACTTGCCCAAAGGCACGTTTGTTTGTGAGTACGTGGGAGAAATTGTAACCAACATGGAACTGTATGAGCGGAACGCAAACAGTGCTAATGAGAGGCATACCTATCCTGTGCTGCTAGATGCTGACTGGACTTCTGAAAGAGTTTTGAATGACGAAGAGACACTCTGTTTGGATGCTACACATTTTGGAAATGTTGCAAGATTCTTAAATCACAGGTTATAACTCCGTATTTTATTACTGTATAACCTTATGAATGCCTATTGCTAGCTAAATTTGGCTTCTGTTTTCTAATAGATGTTTTGATACCAACTTGGTTGAGATACCTGTGGAAGTCGAGACTCCAGACCATCACTACTACCACGTATGTATTTCATTATTAAATTCCATCTTTAATCTCAACAAAAGAATTTAAACAATTGAGCCATAATTGCTGATTTCCTACGGTTACACCTTAGTACGGAGTAAAATTAAAAAGTTGTACCTTAGTAAACAATTTCTCCTTTTATGAGATGAAGCCCGGGGGGGTCTCTTGGAAACATCTCTTTTTCCCCATACCCTGATTTATGTGGGATTTTGTTGGGTTTGTTTTTATCGTTGTTGACTTATTAACCCATTCTTACAAATGGAATATACTACAGCTTGCCTTCTTTACGACAAGGAACGTTAATGCTTTGGAAGAGTTAGTCTGGGTAGGTAAAACATACTCTTTCCTTATTCATAATAAAGACTCGCTCTTTGATTATTCATAATAAATACTCACTATGTGTGTGTGTGTGTATCTTATTTGGTTTTTGAAATTTGGTGCGCTCTTTAGGACTATGGTATTGATTTTGATGACCACAATCATCCTGTGAAAGCCTTCAAATGCCAATGCGGTAGCAAGCTATGCAGAGATGTGAAGCCTAGGAAGAGTGAGTGTTAAACTGAGGTTCTATAATCCACATGTGTTTTTGTTGTTAGGATTGAATAAAACATCTTTTTTTCAGTTTGACCAGAATTACTGCAAATAATCTCTGCTTATTCCCTAAGTCCCAACCTAATTCCTGCTTAATACAACATATTTTTTCGACGCCTCTTGCATAATTTTGTTCTGAATATTTGTATTTGAACATGTTCTTCCACAATGCAGGGGTTAGGAGCAGCTATTGATGGTTGCCTGCTTGTTAGAGGAGATTCTGATTCAGCTATGCTTTTTTTTTGTTAATATGGATATGACCATTTCTTGATTAGTAAATGCCGAAACACCTATGTCTATTGTCAGAGTTTGACATAGCAACTCCATCTTTGGCTTAATCAAACAATCATTTTGGCCTAATCTTGGATTCAGATGGTAATGGTAAATCACTATGAAATGCATAAATATAAACAAATTCTGTCTGAAATCTTTTTTAAAAACAGTAAATACAAAGCTTCTGAGATTATTCTGACCATTATAAATGATGAAGCCGTCAAGCAAGGAACCCAAGCCTCTCCCCGTTCTTCTTTGCTAGCCGAATCAATCCTTGCCTCTGCTTCGGATCTGCCCCAATTGATTTGCAGAACTCTGTAATCACCTGAAAAGTTCTATGCATTTTGATTTATACTTTCTTTGAGTTATGAATAAATAAACTAAAACAACTTTCTCCTTTTCTTTGTCCATGTGAGTTAAGGCCTTGTTCCCTCTCCCACATACATCATTCATCATCTTCTTCATTGAGCTCCAATCTCCCCCATTAATGGCTTCCAAGCCACTCTCACGTATATATGTAAACACTAACCAAATATATTGTAAAACACCCTATTAGCCTGGTACCGTAAAAAAAAAAAAAAAGAACCATGGTTTTTACCCATTCGCTTTCCACATAAAAATACATTTTAGTCCATATATTTACATTTCACACATATTATATCTCATGTTTCTACATGTATATTTAAATCTCAAAAGTGGGTACTGATGGAATTATTTAGCCATCAAACGGTGTTTGACTTATTTTCCGTCCATTTCAGCACATACATTTGTTCATCATCTTTCAATTCTTTCCATTTTGGTTTGATAATTCTTGTCACTCTTTGTACTTTCTGCTCATTTAGCTAGCATTAATCAATAGGAAACAGAATGAAAAAGTGATAAGAGATTCATTAATGGACTAAAGATGTGAACTTTGCTTATGAACCTGAGAGTGTAAAGCAATGGCTTTGCCTCTGAGCTGGTTAAACCTTTTCTTGCCAATAATGTCCCTGGCAATGACAACAATTGGAGCAAAAAGCCCCTTCCCTTCATTAACATTCTTCATCATCGGTTGCGCCCGGACCGGGCTTGAAACCCGAACCGCCACGGGCATTGTCCGGGCAAGGGCCGAGTAGCCCTCGCCGCCCAGGGAAGCCGAAAACCCGCCGTGGAAGGTTGCAGGGGCAGAGATAAAAGTAGCAGCAGCAGCCATGGAGTGGTGAGAGATCCCAATTCACCAAGAAACTGTGTTTTTTTTTTTCAATTCTTGAATGAGTGAGTGAGAGAGGTGATTGTGGTTTGGTTTGGGGTTTTGGATGATGTTTGTTTTTTTCAGTGGAGGATGCAAAAACAGGGAGATGATAATGGCTTAATAAGAACCACATAAATAGATTTTGTGAAATTTGGAAAGAGAATCTCACACTCCTTCTAAGGTTGTTACTCCGTACTTGTTAGTGAAACTGTGAGAAAGTAGGTGGCGTTTGGGACCGTCCATTTTTTTAAGTTGCTCCCATAATTCTTTTGTTACATAAATTTTTGAAGAGTAAAATTTTAAGTATGTTCTAGGTTTTTGAAAAAAAATTGTTACAATTGCCCCAACGGAAACTGCTGTCGGTATAGGAAACATTCTTCATTTCTCGATTTTTTCAGTGGCGCGAAACTATTATTGGCTAAATAATCGTTCTAACATGAGTGTGCATTGTAATATTATAGGACTATACAGTGCATCTTATAATATTTTTTGATATTATATATTTTGGAAATAAGAAACATAGAATTCTTATTTTGATATTTTATTCATGTTTTTACTAAAAGTTTATTCCTTTTCCCATAAAATATACGGAGTAGCAATTTTCTGAAAATAGTACTCCGTATTAGTCTTATTAGCTCTAATGTTAAAATAGATCAAAACGATCAATTTACCCATGCCACTTAATATCAATTTTCTTTCACAAACTTCTTTTTCATAAAACTATTGGTAGTTCAATCCGTTAAACTATAAGCTTCTAGAGTCATCTTGTGTCCTTGTAAAAAAGTTAGATTATGAACCCCAACTTTGAGAACGAGTATTTTTAGGTACTAGCCTCCTCATTTTCAATCAAAATACGAATGAGATAAAAAAGGCCATTATAGGGGAATTTTTTTTATAGTTTCAGCTAGAGCAAAGCCCAAAATGGCATAACCAAACAATTGTTTAGCCAATGACTCGTTGAATATACTAGTTGAACCTACTTAAAATTTCACTGTTAAAAAATTTAGGGAGAAAGACCAAAGTAGGACTAAAACATTGAAAATATACCAAAATAGGACTTCCATGTTTTTATTCCCGAAATAGGACTTACATTACCATACATGGTCATATACTGTTAAGAGTACGTATCCCTCATCGAAAAAATGTGAAGAAAATTATCGGTATATAATCTCGAGAGTTGAACTAACTAATCGATTGGATTCAATCTTTTAATGTGGTTCAACCCAAGTGTCTTATTATCCAATCCAGATGTCCATACCCATCCCAAATTTTTTCATGGTATCAAAGCCAGTTTTAGCCTACCTCGTTTGTCAAGGTGTCCGTCTAGACGTTCATTCCTAGCGGCCCGTTAGTCTTTAGCCTAGTTGTCATGGAGGTTGTACCCAACGGCCTGTGGCCTGTTTAACACGATTGCTCGTCTGGAAGTCCATACCCAGCGGGCTCGTGGTCCTTTAGGTGTTGGCGCTCAAAAAAAAATCAAGGGAATGGGAGTCCATTTGCAAGTGGTCAACCGGTTAGATTCAAAATGGCCCGGTTGTCCACTTGAGGGGGAGTGTTAAGAGTACGTATCCCTCATCGGAAAAATGTGAAGAAAATTATCGGTATATAAGCTCGAGAGTTGAACTAACTAATCGATTGGATTCAATCTTTTAATGTGGTTCAACCCAAGTGTTTTATTACCCAATCCAGATGTCCATAGCCATCCCAAATTTTATCATATACATTACCAAAAACGTATAGTAATTTGCACATGTACACTGCCACATTACCACAGGGCAAAGTCACATGACCACAGTGCAAAGTCTTATTTCGGGAAAAAAAACATGAAAGTCTTATTTTGGTACTTTTATCTATGTTTAAGTGCCATTTAGGGTGATTTCTAAAAAATTTATGTAACAAATCTCGCGAAAAAATTATGATGCAAAAGCACTTTATAAATCATTGGGACGTTAAAATTACAGTATTTGACCAGTGAATCAAAGACACACAAATATTGAGAGAGTACTTTTTGGTTAAAAGTTAAAAAAAGCAATCCAATATAAAGAAGCAAAATAGAGCGGATATTCAATCCGAAGGTGAACAAAATTTGCCCCAAATCAATCGCCACCCTCGGCCCAAGAAAAGAAAATCACAGCCGTCCACTCGTCGTCCAATTCTCTTGGTTCTCTCTTAGCCCCGTGAATCCCCCCCTGACGGCGGCTTCGCCATCCCAATCTTTCCCTCTCTTCTTCTTCTTCACACAGGCGCCGCCGAAGAGCCGACACCCACCGCCTCCGCGTGCGGCGGAAGAAGGAGAAGCAGAGATATAGCACCGAGCTTCCATGGATTCGGATCAAGGGAAGCTTTTTATTGGTGGGATTTCTTGGGAAACCAATGAAGACAAGCTCAAGGATTACTTTCAGAGATATGGTCAGGTGATTCAGGCTGTGGTTATGAGAGAAAAGGTTTCTGGTAAGCCCAGAGGCTTTGGTTTTGTGGATTTCGCAGATCCCAGCGTTCTTGACTCCGTTCTTCAGGATAAGCACACCATCGATGGCCGTACTGTAAGATTCTTTTTTCTTCACACCTTTTTCTAGATCAAAATTCAATCTTTTTTTATTATTAGAAAACAAGTCTTTTTTTCTTGACTTTCAAGTGTTTTAAAATTAGGTCTAGCACTAGTAAGTACTTTGATCTTGTTTTCCCCAGCTAGAGTGTGCCGTTTCTTGTTACAATTTCTACTTGTAATTGCCCCAGCCTTTGGTTATACTGTGTTTGCTGCACTTCTCACAGCTCAAACTTCTCCAAGATATGAACTGTTTAAAAACAAAATCTTGAAATTAAATTTGTGTGGTGTTTGATAAACCTCAATGGAATAATATGTAATCAAGTATATGTCATCAGTGTAAATTCACTCTGCAGGTGAATTTGGAAGCTAAATGTGTCATTTTTGTTCAAGTTTCCTGCTTGTATTAGCTTAAACCTGACATTTGGTGTGTGTGGTTAATACTGTGTGTGATGCACATTTTACAGTTCAAACTTCAAACCTGTCTAAGGAAAATCTTAAAATTGAGCTTGATGTTTCTACTGAAAATGGATATCTTTTCATGTGGATGTACAGGTAGAGGCCAAACGGGCCTTACCGAGAGAGGAACAACAGATCTCTAAAGCAGGAAATGGCAACCACAATGGTGGTGGTTTTGGAGGAGGAGGAGGAGGTGGTGGTGGCGGCAATAACCGGACCAAGAAAATATTTGTTGGGGGATTACCGCCAGCCCTAACGGAGGAGGAGTTTCGCCGCTACTTTGAATCATATGGAAACGTGACTGATGTGGTTGTCATGTTTGATCAGCAAACAACACGACCCCGTGGCTTTGGTTTCATCACATTTGATTCTGAAGATGCCGTAGACCGTGTTTTGCATAAGACCTTCCATGATTTAAGTGGGAAGCAAGTTGAAGTCAAGCGCGCTTTTCCCAAGGACGCTAGCAACCCTAACTCTGGGACCCGTTCCGCGGGTGGTAACTATCACGGGTACAGTGGTAATAAATCTGATTCCAACAGGTTCATGCCATCGCAAAACACTGGAGGAGGAGGAGGTGGAGTAGGGTATCCCCCCGCCCCTTATGGCTCATCTGGTTATGGATATCATCAGAACGGCGTCATGGGTTATGGTGGCTATGGAGGTTTTGGTGGCACCAACTCTTTCTATGGCGGTGAACTCACTGGTTCTGGCTATGGGAACCCAAACGCGCCCGGTAGTGGACCAAGAAGCCCGTGGGGCTCTCAGGGCCCCGCTGGGTATGGGACTATTGGCTATGGGAACTCACCATATGGTGGTGGTGGTGGTGGTGGAGCTGCTGCAGGTCCATCACCCTCTGGGATGGTGGGGTACATGAACCAAGGCTATGGTAGCTATGGTGGGTTCGTAGGAAATGCAGGACGTGCTGGTGGTGGTGCTCCAAGAATGAATTCCCCTGCTGCTGGCGGCATTGGTGCCGGAGAGATGCAAGGAAGTGGTGGAGGTTACGGTGGTGGGTACAACACCGCTGGCGGCAGTTATGGATATGGAAGTGCACCGGCGTATCCATCTAGCAACTACGGGTCCAATGGGACCCACGGAAGCCGGGTAGGGTACGACAGCAACTACAGTGGCATGCCTGGTCGGCATTCTTGAATGTGGGACCGCGTGCTCGGTAAGAATATAACTAAGGTGTACTACTAGAGTTTTTTTTCGTTTCCATTATTACCCTTTATTTTCTGCACTAGCTCTTTTTTTGCCTCGTGTTTTTAGTTGCTATTCGCCATATGTGTCTATTTTTCTTCTTCTTCTTCTTCTTCTTCTTCCAATGTTGAACTTTCTGTATTCTGTATTGTGATGAGTCTTTTGGTAATGAATTTCGGTTACTTTTCGTACGCCCTTATAGCTACGGTGTAGTTGTCGAGCATCACATATGCGATGCAAAAGAAAAATGTTACCTTAACTTTAGAGATGACATTACTGTTGACACTATCATAGATAATCTCGCATAGATGGTTTCCTGGGAGAAATTATTGTCTGTGAAGCACTGACGGTGTCAATCTAGGTGTCATCCTTAGTGTGAGTATAACCCGACCCCATGCCACATGAATCCTTTCAATTCATTAGTAAGAAAGCTAACATATTGAGGGCGCATATTGGAGGGTGTATTTTTTAGTTGTTAGTGTTTTGGTACTTTTGGGAGGGCGTTGATTACTTGTTACTTTTTGAGGATGTGAAGTGATAATTATTCCATTTATGGAGGTTCAAAATGGCAATTTACCGAGAATCACACAATGTGATGCAGTAAATAGTTAATGTTAATCATATCTAACACTTCCCTAAAAAAGAGTCATTTTTAAGAAAAATGTCATTTTGACTGTCTTCCTGTAAATAGTGGATTACTTCCTCCGTCCCATTGTGTTTGTCCACTTACCTTTTGGTACACCATCCAATGTACTTCTTTAATCTATTTTATCTTGTAATTTGTATATTAAAAAATTATACAAATTATATATTAATAATCTATATGTTAAGACGAATCAAACAAGATCACACATGACTATTTTTAGGCTTACACATTAAGAGAATTTGGTAAGTCAAAATGCTTAGATGAACAGTTCCAAAAG
This sequence comes from Cuscuta campestris, assembly GCA_900332095.2. Classification (NCBI taxonomy): domain Eukaryota; kingdom Viridiplantae; phylum Streptophyta; class Magnoliopsida; order Solanales; family Convolvulaceae; genus Cuscuta; species Cuscuta campestris. Next base: position 320,244 of record OOIL02001569.1, on the reverse strand, counting down.
TCAAATGTGGACAAACACAATGGGACGGAGGTAGTATAATAAATGACTTTAAATTATCCTCTTTCTGTCAAAGCTTTGTGTTGGAATGTCATAATTGTGGTTCTTTCAAATTGAGAGGGTATTTGAGAGTGTAGTGAGTTATGTAAAAGTAAAGGCATAATTCATAAGCAGAAGTTATTTTTAGCTTGGCTAAAAAGTAATTCTAGACCTTAATTTTTACTTCTAAAGTTATAATTTATAAGCTAAAATAGATTACTAAACATTTGAAATTGTGCTTTAGTAAAATAGAAGCTATACGTTATTTTCAAATACACTCGCAAACAACTTCTAAGGGATAGATTACTAAACATTTAAAGTTTTGCCAAGGGTTTTGCCGCCATTCACAAAGATCCTTCTATTTTCGCCCAATTCCTCCCGATGGGTAATTCTGGCGGTGGGGACGTTGGTATGTCATCTTCGTTGTCACCTAGGATTGTCATTCAACGCGCACCGCGCCTATCCTCCCAATTTGGATGTTTTGGTCCGTTTGGGCGACCTCAATAGTCGTTGAAGTTTTTCCATGCCCTAAGATTCGAAAATAGACAAAATTGCACTTCATATATTTCAAGCACCATCCTCAACATCTCGTCGTCACGATAAGAGCTCAGATGATTGAGGTAAATATTGTTATAGAAACTGAAAAATTCTGATTTTTTAATTCATATATGAGTGTTTGGAGGCAACGGAGTGGACAAGGCGATCCGACTCTGAGTTCATCAATTCGTAAAGTATGTCGTTGACCTTAACCCTGCATACGAGTGACGAAATAATTTTAGAAAAAAAATACGGAGTACTATTTAGAAAGAAATAATTAATTGAGGCTAAACACGCCATTTATCGGGTCTAAGGAAACGTTCACCCAATCTTGGGCCAACACTTCCTCCTCGGTTGGTGTTCAAGCTTTTGAGGCGCTCTGGTTGCTTGTCCCCCTTTACGTTTTTCTTTTCCTTTTGATTTTTTTAAGATTATGTTTCGGGACAACCTCGTCGTCGATGATGATTTTTTTATTAGTGGGGCTTAAAGTAGATATATTAACAAAAATAAATACTCCGTAATTATATTCTTCGATCAATCTTCATTAGAATTATTATTTTTGCTTATAAAAATTAAACACAATTTTCAAATTATTAAAAAAAACCTCATAAAAATGTTTACTCCGAATCTCCGATTAGTTAGATTACACACATTCTTCTTTTAGGACACTTAAAAAATACTCCGTAAAAAGTATAAAAAAAAGTAAATGGTGTTTAATATTTTAGAAGTTTTTTTTACAGTATTTGTTTAATTTAGATTTCTGGCCGGTAACATTGTGTATCCCACAACCTCTGAATTAACGTTTTCTTCGCCACCTTCTCTTCTTTTCGTTCTTTCCCTCCCTTTCTTCCGCTCATTTTTTTACCAAAGAAAATAATCTTAAAGAAAAAGGAAAGAAAAAAAGAACATATTATGCTGGCCGGTTTCTCTCCGCTGTCTCTTCCGCCGGATATCTGACTGCCACCTCCCTGCCGGAGTCAGCATGCCGCCCTCAAACGCCCTCATCCGCGCCGGAAGCAGCGACGCCCAACGGCCTGCCCCGGAGTGCCCGAGCGACCCGGAATGGCCGTTCGGGCGCCTCGACGGCCTCGACGCCGATGATTTCCGGGAAGCGGCGTACGAGATATTTTTCACGGCGTGCCGGTCGTCGCCGGGGTTCGGCGGCCGGACGGCGATATCGTATTACAGTCCATCCGATGGAGGAGACGGAAACGGGTCAGGAGCGGGTCATGATTCTGGAACCTGGTCCCCAAGGAAGGTATTACAGTCCCACCTCTTTTCAATAATTATTTTCTGTCAAATTCTTATGCCGTCTTTAGAAATTTATTTTATGGACATTAGTGTATAATCATCTCGAAGAAAGTGGGTTGTTTTGAAAAAAAAAAAGAAAAAAAGCTACATGTAAACATATAAAAAGTATGAGAAAATTCACATTTTACATGTGGTTTTTACTTTTTAAGACCACAAAAACACAACTCTTTTTTTTTATATAGCTTTTTGGTCACATCAACGGTCGCTATTCTCTTTCTTGAATTCCTAATTTTCTTTTCGATAACTATGAGATGTTATTCTATGTTGATGCTTATTGGCTTATTAGTGATAAGTAGTCTTTAACTTATAAGCTACTTATAAGTCAAATATACTTTTGTAGAAGTAAAATTACTTAAATGATAATAAATCATTTAGAAATAATCATAAATGGTGAGAAACAATTTGTTAAATGTCTGGTCAAAACGAAGAAACAAAAAAATACATTAAAAAATAAGTAGGCAAGATTTACTTATATTTTACTTATAAATCAATTCATCAACTGACTTATGAGTTATAATCAGTTTTGCTAAGCATATAAACAAAATATAATGAGTGTGTATGTATAGGTGCCCGGGCAAGGTGTGGGAATGGCGGTGACGAGCCGGGTGAAGCGAGCGTTGGGGTTGAAGATGTTGAGAAGGTCGCCGTCAAGGAGGGCCAGCTCCTGCGGCTCATTGCCCTCATCACCCAACGCCGGCGGCGGATCTCCGAGGATGAACTTCACTGTGCCGGGGCGGGGGAGGCGGCCCATGACATCAGCCGAGATCATGCGCCGGCAAATGAAGGTCACCGAGCAGAGCGATAATCGGCTCCGTAAAACCCTCATGCGGACCCTCGTTGGCCAAGTACGTACGTATATATAACAAAAACACTCATCTTTTCGTAATAATTCATAATTATTGTGTGAGAATGTGATTTTGTTGACAGATGGGGCGGCGAGCAGAGACAATAATCCTTCCACTGGAGCTTCTGCGCCACCTCAAGCCCTCCGAGTTCAACGACCCACACGAGTACCACATTTGGCAGAAGCGGCAGCTCCGGATTCTGGAGGCCGGACTCCTCCGCCACCCCGCCGTCCCTCTAGAGAAATCCAACCCCTCTGCCGCCACTCTCCGGGGAATCATCCAAGCGGCCGACGTCAGGCCGCTCGACACCGGGAAGAACTCCGAGCCCATGCGGAACCTCGTCAACTCCGTCGTCTCCTTGGCCTGGAGACCCGCCGCCGACTCCTCCTCCGCCGCCGAAATTTGCCACTGGGCGGACGGGTACCCGCTCAACGTCCACATCTACATGGCCCTCCTCTCCTCCGTGTTCGACACGAAGGACGACACGCTGGTCCTGGACGAGGTCGACGAGCTGCTCGAGCTGATGAAGAAGACATGGTCTACCCTAGGGGTAAACCGGTCAATCCACAACATATCCTTCACTTGGATTCTCTTCGAGCAGTACTTCAACACGGGACAGGTCGAGCCGGACCTCCTCGGAGCCTCCCTGGCTATGCTAGCCGAGGTTGCGAACGACGCCAAGAAAGCCGACCGGGAGCCAGTCTATGTCCGGATACTCGGGAGCGTTCTGAGCTCGATGAAGAGATGGTCGGAGAAGAGGCTGCTCGATTACCATAGGAAGTTCGACAAGGGAAATGTGAGTCTCATGGAGAGTGTTCTTCCGTTGGTCTTCCTCGCCTCGAAAATCCTCGAAGAGGACGTTCCTTGTCACGCAAGTCACGCCGTTGCCGGAGACGGGACCGCCGGAAATCGCGTCGACCACTACATCCGGTCTTCCATGAGAAACGCGTTCGCAAAGGTTCGTGATTCGCAGTACGGACTCTTTTTCGATCGATACTAGATTCTGATTTCATCTGATCTGAATTTTTTAAAAAAAGAACAGATCTTGGAGGAGAGGAACATAGACGGGGCGGCGTTCGAGATGCAAGAAGCAGGCGACGCGCTGATGGAACTAGGCGACGCGGCGGAAGAACTGGCGGCCAAGGAGAAGGAGATCTTCAGCTCCTCCCTCAAGAAGTGGCATCCGGTGGCGGCCGGAGTCGCCGCCGTGACGCTGCACACCTGCTACGGGACTCTGCTGAAGCAGTACCTGGGCGGTGTGACGACGATCACGGAGGAGACGGTTCGGGTCCTGCAGAGGGCCGGGGCGTTGGAGAACGTGCTGGTTCAGATGGTGGTCGAGGACTCGGTGGATTGCGAGGATGGTGGGAAAGCCATTGTGAGAGAGATGCTTCCCTACGAAGTTGAGTCCATCATTTTGGGACTTGTCCGCCAATGGGTTCAAGATAAGGTGAAGATTGGGAGGGACATTCTCCAGAGAGCTAAAGACACTGAGGTTAATTACTACTCACTCAATCATGCAAGTTTTTGTTTCATAGACATCTTCAATTGTTTTTAACCATATTGGAGCTTTGTGTTTTGGTATTGTTTTGTTTCTGAATGTGTAGACATGGAACCCCAAGTCAAAGAATGAGCCCTATGCACAATCTGCAGTAGAGCTGATGAAGCAAGGAAAAGAAGCGGTGGACAGTTTCTTTGAACTCCCGGTTAGCATCACGAATGATTTAGTCCACAATCTCGCCGAGGGCCTCGAGCAGGTCTTCTGCGAATACATCAGCTTTGTCGAATCATGCGGTGAGTAGAATCTAATAGAAGATATCATTCACCGTCACATTTAGTATTAGTGAAATTTGCACTAAATAGGACTAAAACATAAGTCATTTCCCAATGTAGGACTTAAAACTTTTTATTCCCTAAATAGGACTTGATAATATCTAATGGGAGGAATAATGTCCAGGAACGATGGATATTTAATATTTAATTGAATAATGACTAATTGATAATGACCAAATGTCTTACATTGGGAAATAAAAACATATGATCCTATATTAAGAAAGTCATTATGTTTTAGTCATGTTTAGGTAAATTTTTCTTAGTATTATTATTTCGTAACAATCTTGTACGTTGATCTGGATATGTTCGGGTCTGGGGTTTCAGGATCGAAGCAGAACTATGTCCCAACGCTCCCTCCACTGACGAGATGTAGCCAAGACTCGCGGTTTTTCAGGTTGCTGAGGAAGGGCTCTTGCAGCGCGGGGGTGTACTGTGAGCACCACCGCTTCATTAGCGATGCCAACCACGTGCGCCCCTCCACGAGCCGTGGGACCCAACGGCTTTACATCCGCCTCAACACCCTACACTACCTTCTCTCGCAACTCCACGCCATCGACAAACTCCTTTCCCTCAATCCGAGAGTTGTCCCGTCCACCACAACGATTCGTCGCACTAAGAGTAGCCTTTCCAGCTCCATATCCTTCTTTGATCAGGTGATTTAGTCATTACTCATTAATAATAACATTCTTATTATTATTATGAGGCCAGTTCCCATGACATTGGGAACCAATGTCATGGGATGACCCGGGGTGGTCCGATGCCCCGTTCGTAAAATTGACGGTTCCTACCCTCCTAACTCTCCCGAACACACCCCCTCACTCCCTTCAATTGCACCCCCCAAGTTGATTTTGACTTTAGAGTCAAATTTTGATCGTAACAACAGGCACGCGCGACCATCCGAGCAGCGGTCCAACACGTGTCGGAAGCATCGGCGTACCGACTGGTGTTCCTCGACTCCAACTACGTCCTATACGGAAGCCTATACGTGGAGGACGTAGAGAACGCGAGGATACACCCAGCCCTGAGAGTGCTGAAGCAGAACCTGACGCTCTTGTGCGCGATCGTGGCGGAGCGGGCCCAACCCATGGCGATCAAAGAAGTGATGAAGGCGACCTTCGAGGCATACCTCATGGTCCTGCTAGCCGGGGGGTGTTCGCGAGTGTTCTGCAGGACAGACCACCACATGCTGGAGGAGGACTTCAACAGCTTGAAGAAGATCTTCTGCACGTGCGGAGAAGGTTTGGTGGCGGAAGACGTGGTGGACAGCGAGGCAGAGACGGTGGAAGGGGTGCTGGCGTTGATGGGCCAGTCGACGGAGCAATTGATAGAGGATTTCAGCAGTGTGGCGTGCGAAACGAGCGGGGTGGGGGTCCTGGGAGCACTGCAGAAGCTGCCTATGCCTCCCACAACAGGGGGGTGGAGCAGGTCAGATCCCAACACAATCTTGAGAGTACTTTGTTACAGGAATGACAAATCTGCCAATCTTTTCTTGAAGAAAAGTTTCCACTTGGCAAAGAGGAGGGGATGAGAGTCTTGTTGGATACAGAACAACACTTGAATGTACATAGTAATTAAGGATGGGGGGTGAAAATATAGAATGAAAAGAAAGACAACAAGTACAAGCATGCATTTCTTGAATTCAAGATTCTAAGACAGAATTGTCTGGTTTGTTGTGTCATGATGGAAAAAAAAACATTGTAATTATTTCGCCTCTTCTTTTATTGTCTTAGCTTACAGGTAGGCATTGATATATACATATATACATATATACTGATATGCATAGAACAAATTAAAGAAAGTTTGCTGTCTTTCCTCTGTATAATTAATTACTCGGATCAAATCTTTTGTTGTCAAGAAAGATTGTAACAAATGCGTCTATAAAAAAAACTGATTTAGCAAAACAACACCAACAACAACAACAAATCTCGCAAAGTCACACAAACGTAAGGTCTAGTGAGAGTCAAAGGCTATTTCCAAGAGACAATCATGAACAAAGGACACAAACTGATTTATTTAGCACAAACAATGTTCCAACAAAGACAAAGAAACAGAATTAGCCAAAAACATCAAACAGGTAATAGCCCTCCCTCCTTCCCTCAAACACAAAGAATCAAACAGCCATGAAATGATTCTAAGTGAGGTGGTTTCAAACATTGAAACAGGCAAAGGCAGGGAGGAGTATTGTCTAAAAACCAGCTTTATTCAAACACATGACTCTCACGCAAGTGGGATCTGGAGCAATAATCAACAACAATACCAGAGTAATTGAAACACTAGTTCAGAATCCAGAAACAAGAAACTAGATAAAGCATTTATTTTAAAAAAAAATATAATCCCTGCAAATAGATCCAGAACCTGATGATGATGATGATGGAGAATCAGGGAGCGGAATGGCACTGACAGGTGACCACAAAAGGTTGGATTTTTTCCCTAAGACTTGCGCAACTTTTCCTTAAATCGGCAGTAGGTTTAACATGAAGATCATGAACACATTGGTGAACAAGGCGCTCAATGGCGGAAACCCAGACCCGGGCAACCTCAACCCCCGTCTCCGTCCTGTGGGAAGTGGTTATGAAGCACTTGATCCATGTCAACTCCCTCACCAGCTCTTCCAGATCTTCTTCCTCCTCCCCCCCCTACCGAATACTCTAACGAATTTGTTGCAGCTGACAACGCGTCGTCAATGTCGTTTCGGATGCCGTATATACTCATGATCGGATTTCCAAACTATGGTTGGTCGTCTTCTGTCCACCCTCTCTTTTTCTTTCTGACTGTGATTCCTTAATCTTTTACACTATGTTTTGTTCAAATTTGGGAAAAGAAAAGAAAAACTATGTTTGGTTCAAATTTGGGAAAAGAAAAGAAAATGAAGTGGAAAACAGTTTTTTATGTTTAATTGGAGAGGAAAAGTTGAAGGAAAAGAAAAGGCTAAAATCCACCATTGGTACTTCAACTTTATCAGTTGTGCACGATTGGTCCTTCAACTTTCAAAAGTCTATAAATAGTCCTTCAACTTTATGAGTTCTGCACCATTGGTCTTTCAAGTTTCAAAAGTCCATAAGTAGTCCTTCAGTTACATGTCAGCCCTCCATATGAAGTCCTTTTTACAGTAAATATTAAAAGTTAAACGAAATATTAATTTCATATAATACGAGTAAATTCCACTAGGTACGACTACTCCGTATTATATGGAGCTAGTATTTCATTTAGCTTTTAACATTTACTGTCAAAAGGACCTTATCTAGAAGGCTGACGTGTATTTGAAGGACTATTTATGCACTTTTAAAACTTGAAGGACCAATCGTGCATAACTCATAAAGTTGAAGGACTATTTACGATGTTTTAAAATTTGAATGACCAATCGTACACAATTGATAAAGTTGGAGGACCAATGGTGGAGTTTAATGAGAAGACAAATGTACTAAGTGAAGGGAAAACAAAATTTCTCCCAGTTTGGTGAAAAAATGAGAGAAAATCTTTTTCTTTTCTTTTCCTTCCAAAATCCTTGAACCAAACATAATGTTAGCGCCTCCCTAGGACAATAATGTTCTCATTGCACATTGCCATCTCTCACTCCAATAGTAATACTCTTGTTGACTGAGATTATTTTTTAAATGTTTGATTGAAATTATTTTTTAAATCATTTTCTATGAAAAATTGTATAGAATTAAAAAAATCAAATTACATATTGCATATTTAAAAACTACACGAAAAGATCTAAAAAAATTAGAAATGACATTACTATATCATTTTATCAAATGGATAACGAAAATGCACCAATAAAGTGAATAAAGTGAACAAGAACATTATTGTTTACTGAATCGAGTATATAACTATATACAAAGTCAGTAACGCGTAGTTACTCGTATTGAATACATATTGTGTGAATATAAGTATGTTAAACATTTGTAAAGGTAAAAAAATAGCTTTTGATAGTAAAACATAAAAAAGTGTTAATAGTAATTCCATGTTTTTATTTCTTAAATATAAATTTATTAATATACATATTCATGATTAGAATATAAATTTATTTTAATTCTTATTTTAGAAATAAAAAATAAAAATCTTATTTTAATACGGAGTATAATTTTTAATATTTTAATATTACTTTAATATTTTTCCCATCATTTATCTACTCCTACAAAAAGGGATACAGTCATACAGCACTAAACTAGGTAGCTGGTAGTAAAGTCTTTTGTGAGAGAAACACGAAATTAAAGTCAAAAATGCTACGGGTACACCAATTTTTGTACCTCATTCCATCTCCACCACACAAAAGCAGAAAAGAAAAAAGAATTAAAAATATAAAAGGAAATCTATGGCTATGATTATTGGCGTACAAATGGGATACACCAAATGTGTACCCCTAGGGCGCTAGCATTCCTCAATTAAAGTTGTTTGCACTTTAATGTGCATTCCACGTATGCCACAACTTTATTCACCAATTTGACTTTTACAAAAACTAAAAAATACGGAGTAGGCAAATTCTACAGTGAATCTAAAATTCACTATAAAATTATATATAAGCAAAATTTATATTTTTATTACTATTTATACACATATTTATTTTTAAAAATAAAAACATAAAATATCTTTTATGTGAAAAAATCTGCAAAAATAATATATACCCAATGTACATCATAGAAGCACAAGAAAGAGCTCCCCAAGTTTAAGTACCGACACGATTTGGTGTTGAATGTACTAGTATTGTACCCGTGCGATGCACGGATGAAAATTTTGCCAAAAGTTTGAAAATTGGAGTTATAAAAAATTACTTAATGAATAAATTTTGGTTTTATGTCCTCATGTTTTTTGTTTTTAAATCAAAATCACAATTGCATAAATACTCCATAGTACATTATTAATCATTTATTGATAATTCTGATGCTCTTGTATACGGACTACAGAGTACCAAAACTACTTTTATTAAAATCGATAAATACTCAAGCAGGGAGTATGTTCAGATGACATCCTTCCACTTAAAAAAAGATTATCCCATAGTTTTGAAAAAAAACTACTCCGTATTTGAGAAATACAAAACATTGTTGTAGTATTATTAAACACAGAAAAGCCTAATGCCTAAAGGCTTAAAGCTTGCCTCAAAGCTTATGCACAATCATTACATAATATAATTGACTAATATTAACGCTCCAATGCAGCAAGTCAATTCTGAGAGGCATACACTATAAAAAAAAGGAGATTTACTTCTACATGATACTTGAGAGGTATCACAATGTTACTTGTCTAGAAGAATTTTAACTGAACCCATCTTTTCACCAACTCGACTCATACATCCACATCTCCTTCCTTCTAACCTACAAAGGACCCTACTGGAGCTTTTCATCGCAGCTTTTTTTACTAAGAATCTCTATCTTCACGGGCTTTCCATCAAACTTTTCATTGGTACACATTTTGACTACTGCTGAAGAATCTTGCACCACTCTTGTCCCTTCAATCTTGCACTACTCTTGTTCAAATGGATATGGCTAAAAAAGAATTCCCATATTTATATCAAAAGATTATACAAACAGGGAATATCCATAAATTAAGATTTTTGTAACATATATAGTATTCATTACCAGAAAAACTTGAGGGGTCCATTGCAACATAATGCAAAACATTTGATGTGCCTTCATTGGGGCATTTTGTCAATCATTTTGTGTGCCTCTTCCATGCAAAAAAATCAAGTAAAGAATCCCAATCAGAGCTTGCAAAATTCACAGGATGTAAATCTTGAGTGCAAGTGAGCAATCTACGGGGCAAAAGCTCACAGTCCTCAACGTCAACAAAAATCTAGTAAATTGTAGAGGTTACCCGTGAGTATATGCAGGAGTAAATTCGATCAAAAAAATAAAGTTGGCTTGAAACAATTGGAGACAGAACGATCGTGCTTCTTCCCATCTTCGATTTTCAGCACCCTCATCCACCGTAATCCTCTGTGCCCTGAAATATCAAAAATTTTAAGTTTATGAACCAATGAATAATGAATGGATGAGGAGAAAAAAAATATTAAATTTAGAAACAAAATAGATGAGCAGAGCAGAAGAATAAATGTCATCTTAAATACCAAAAACCTAATGGAGGAGAAGAGGGAATCAAAACCCTGCGTGAGAAATGGCTGCGTGGATTGAACAACTCTCGATGCTATTTAGAGTTTTCAACTCTCGATGAATAGATGAACTTCCCATTAAAGTAGCCGACTTTGATTACTGGATGCGCCCTTTCCCATGCCCAAGTGAAACCGTCAATCTAATCAAAAAAATCAATGGTGTTTATGGCACAGGTCAATGGGTGGGAAAAGCACTTATCATGTTTCCCCTTGAACGTTGTATATTAAAACATACATAAAACTTGAAAATGAGATACTTGCCATGGAAGAGAAAAGATATAAATACTTCACCTAGATATGTACCCGTGCGTTGCATGCATGGTCAGTAATTTATCTAAAATATAAATAATCAAAATGACAGAGCAATTAGTTGTCGGCCACCACTCACTCTATATAAAAAAGAATTATATGCCTAATATAATAAGAGGGGAAAACATATATGCAATTGATTGAAAGATAGAGATGCAACGTAAAATAGCAAGATTTATTTCTGTACTTCAAAATTTGGATTGAAGTATATAGATATACTTGCACTGTCCAACATAACTAAATGCCTAAATCAATGGCAGTAACAATGATGTGTACATCATCTACCGGAAGTCATATTCAAATTTCAATCTAATTGCATACTATCTTCTAAATAATGTGTGCTATTACTTGAGCAAAAAAGAATCAGTAATGTTAAGAAATATACAGCATGTTACTTTGGCCAAAATTTTTAATTAAACCCATTATTAAAACTGTGTTCCATTCAACAATGGCCTCATGGGACAATTCTATCTCATACCAAACACTATGTAGTATTTAAAAGTGAATAGTACTATATAGTACATTTCAAGAATATTATAATCAATATATGAATATATAGAATCAACAACCAACCTCCTAGATAAGGACTAAACTAAAAAAATCCATTCCCAATTATAACTGAGGGTTGCCCATGTTCTTTTTGAAAAAGAAAATCAATAAAAAAAGTAATATTCTTAAAAAACATTCATAATTCGAGAGCTAATACTCATTCTAGGATACTTTTTTCATTATTTATGGAATTTGCTCAATTAAAGCGGTAGGATATTATTAAATGGGTTTTCATGAACCTTATAAATAGAGATTGTAGGATTTCAAAAATCAAAATACCAAAAATCTAAAAAACAATATTTTCTGATAAATTTCAAGGCAGCTTTATAGATATACATATTTTAAGATTATGTAAATCAAAACAGCAAAAAACTAAATAACTAAAATAAAATTAAATAAAAAAATACCTAGCCTGGCGTTGAAAATTAGCCCTATGCAGCTGATTCTTCTTGCAGCAAGAACAATAGGAGAACTGAAGCGAAAGTCTGGAACTTGCTTATTCCGTTTTTTCTGATTATTCAGATCTGAATGTTAAAACAGAGAGATTGGTTAAATACTTGGATAGAGAGATGCCGAAGAAGCTTCGGGCAGATAGGGCGAGGCTAAGCTTAAGGCCAGGTTGCAATTTCCGATCGATGCCCCTCCTTTCTCCGTTGTCCATGGCCACGGGAGGAGACATGCTTAAAACCCTAGATGTTTGCCGTCAGAGAAAGAGAGCTTGTTTGATCATTTTTCACAGATCTAGGAATATGAAGAGGCACGGTGAAAAGCCCAAGAAAAGCTGCGACCCACTTTGCTTCTCTAATACGCTCTCTCAAATCGAGGCTACTGTTCTCTTTTTACTGTATCTTTGGGCGGGAATGTTGCACTGTTCATCTTTTCCCATTTGCTTTGTATATAGATAGATTGTTTGATGTCCTTCGGAGGTCGGAGATTTCGGCAAAAAGAAAACTCTATTAATTTTCTTCCAGGCCCTGTTGAAGGGAGGTCCTCCCAGCGGCCCGATGATTTTTGGTTTTTGGATAGGTGAGGAGAAACATGCTTGTGTCATTGTGTGGACCTCACTAGTGTGTCCCCCCTGTGGATAGTTGGGGTAATGATTTTACGGTTAGGCAAGGTATTTTGAAGGCTCTAATGAAGAAAATAGACAAACATGATAAAGCCTACTCGGAGAATCAACATGTGTTTGTTCTTTTTGCATTACACTTTTGGTTCCTTAGCCCCTGAAGTTGTGTGTTTCTTGGATCGGGTTTGTAAGGTTGTTCGCAACAATATATTTGCTCCAAATAATCACAAACATGTTTTCGATAGAAAAATGTTAGCTATCCAGAAAGGGATAATGGCGTAGCTTAACTTGTTATCCACTTACCTACCACCTTGTTGTAAATCAGAAAAAAAATCACATATCATGCAAAATGCCTACTTTTAACATAATGTATGCAAATCACACTGGTGTTGGAATCTATCATCTATCAGACATTCCACTAAAACTATTGCAACTAACAATATTCCACTAAAATTATTTTAAATTTGATTTATTACAAATTAGCATAAAAATTAAAAAAAATATTTCGAGTATATTTAAACATTACGAAGTGCACCAAAGTACAAAATTTCTTTTTTGATAAAACCAAAAGTATAAGACTATATATTTCCATCCAATAAGTAAAAAAATATAATCACCTTAGGTATGTAGTTCTAAAAATATTGAATATTGCATATCTAGCATGCCCTTATTTTTCTTGACATAAATGGGATTTTCCGGCGTGGATTGGTGGTAACCTATTCCAATTCTACCCTTTTAAATGGAGGAAATTGGATTTTGAAAGGAGGGAGTTTTATTTACTTATTTAATACTTATCTATTTATTTATCACTATCACGGTCTTGTGCTGACCCGATATCAAATTCATCATGTCGATACCCCGAAGTAACAAAATGCATCACTAAGATATGGAGCATGTATAAAAAAACAAGGCAAATCTTCATATAAGTGAAGATTATTTACAAAATCAAATTAGTAAAACTCAAGTCCACACACAATAGAAGCATTCCCAAAACAGATGAAAATGCCAGTGAGTCATAGCTCAGCGGTTGGCAAAGGTGTGCCACAAAAAAAAAAACAATCTCAAGTCTAAAGTCTTGTAACTGCAATGAAAGAAGGACAAAATTAAAATCAAGGCTGAAGGTAAACACCAAAAGCATCAACAAATTGGCCGGCGCGTCCGTGAAATCCAACAAAGTCCCCTCCATTATCATCTTCAACCTCGTATTTGAACTTCACTCCCTCTTTCTTGCCATACGGTCCGTAAGTCTTCAAATTTGTCCTAAACGAAATGGATCTTATTATGACAACATCCGACCCGAAAAATCCGTACGTCCCCTTTATTCCCCTCAACTTTTCCACGGCTCCATCCATTTTAACCTGCAAAAAAACATGAACTATTTACCTTATCAACACTATTACCAAAGAAAAAACAAAAGAAAGAAATTAAAGAAATGATGTCGTGTTAGAAATAAATTAAACCTCGTGGGTTTCGAACCCGCCATTCCCTCCGACTTTTAACATCGTCAACGAACCATCCGGTTGAAGGGTAGTAAAAGCAAGGGAATCAATTATTTCACCGTTGACGACGGTTATCTGCTTCAAGATTCCGTCAAAATGGAACCTCCATTTCTCTCCCCCTGGGCCGCCCCAGGCCGCCACTTTAATAGGCTTCTTCGGCTTTGCCTCCACTTTAACTTCAGTTGGCGGTGTACGTGGACGTTCAAAAAACGTACCTTAAAAAATAAAAATGTTGTGGTGGTTTTTAAAGTTGTTAGGATTTGAAGCTCGTAATACACCAAACATTTTGAGAATGTTAGAGAAATGAGAAAACAAACACAAGCCTTAAGCCACGAGAAATATATGAGAGCGAAAAATTGTACTCCCCCCTCCCAAAACATACTTCGCGTTTCAAAAAAATCATGTCCCTAAAAGCTGTTCTCATTTTTATTAAAAAATCACTTTTATCCATTATTTTTTCATACCTTACATATCACTTCATAACTTTTTCATAATAATCTACACATAACATCCTACTTTTACTCATTACATCAAAAGTACTTTTAAAAAATCAACACAAAATTATCAATACCTTATTTTACCACTTTACTCATATGTCATTATTTTTATGGGACAGAGAGAGTATTTTCATTGTTTCAAGATAATATATAAAAAAATACTCTCCTATATTAACAAGACTAAATTCTATACTCTCAACCCTAAATCAAGAATGAAAATGAAAGTTAATGTATATAACTTTCATACAAGAATATTTGTCCAATTTAACTTGTTCAAATGAAAATGAAGAAACTTTAATGGATAATTAATTTGAATAAAATATACTCCATGTACCACAAAAAATTTCCTATTTTGACCATAAATTGGTCAAACTATTGCACACTTTGACCTTAAATTAAATATAATCTAAATAAAGAAATGCTAAAAAAACTGAAATATCAAAACTAAATCCTAAGATGAATCCAATTAAATAAAATTTATTTCATAATTCAATATACCTTTCTCACAATTTGTAGTCAAAGCATGTAAATATTTGACTAAACATTATTCAAAATGAAAACTTTTTTGTGGGACGGAGGGAATGGAGTAATTAAGAATTCTCTCCGAATAAAATAAAAGATAAACGCGTCACCTGCATGAGAGACGGAGAGGAACGGTTGGATTCTTTCTCTGAGTTGGGAAAGCTTTAAACTGAGGCCGTCGTCATCGTCGGCCACGCAATAGGAGGGGTGATATAGAGCGCGAAGGGCCAGGCGCTCGATGATGGGCGACCAGACGTCGGCGATCTTCTTCATCGGCCCCTGCAGCGGCGGCGGCGGGTGGCCGGCGTCGTCGTGGACGAGGAGGAAGCACTTCATCCAGGATAGTTCGATGACGAGGTCGTGGAATGGGTCAACGGCGTCGTTTAATTTGAGTTTTGCCAGTGCATCGGAAACGGCGGTGATGGCCATTTCTGTGGGGAGTTGCATTCTTCTTCGTTTTGCTCTCGATCTCTGTTACTTTATCGGCCTTTTTTGACGGCTGAAAAGAGGTTATATATATCGAGGCGTTTTGGGGTCTGGCCGCCTGGGGAATATATAACACCGTCTATATGCACGCAGTCCAAAATCCAAATTAACTTCTTCACATTCATTTTTAGGAAAAAAAAGGTTTAGATTCTTTTTGAGTGATTATTTAGGATATTTAAAAATTTTGAATATTTATAAATGAATGGTTGAAATAAGAAAATGTTTTTTAAAAAAATGACTTGGGTTAAAGTTATGCCAATAAATAATAAATGAAAAATAATTAAAGAGAAAAAACAATTTAAGTTTAAGGGATAGTTAACTTTATTAATCTGAGCCAAGAGATTTGTGGTAATTAGATTTGAGCTATATTTATTGGAAAATGCTAAAAACCCCCACCCTTGCGAAAGGGGAGAGGTACAGAGAACAGAGAACAGAGATTCGTTTCACTATGTTACACTCATTCGACGAAGTTGGTCGAAATGAGCTGATACTTCACCTTCGGAAGAAGAACTATGAATCTTTGCTATCAGGGAAATGACTAACCATCAGTCTAGTATTCTAGTATTTATGGCGCAATCCGGTAAGTGATTTCTGTATTCATTAGTTCCCCTTCCTTGTCAGAAGCCTCAACTCAACCTGAACCCTCTACCGAGAGTTCTTCCCTACTACCAACCATGCCCCCTACATAAACATGTGGTAAGGAGGCAAGAAAATTAAAATTAGAGGGTGGGTGGAGAATGAGTAAAGATAAATTAGAGGTGGGTGGAGAATGAGTATAGATAAATATGTGGTGGATAAGTGGGTGGAGGCAAGGTTGGTAGCAAGGGCGGGGGTGTATAGCACGGTCCATTTTTATTTAAATATAAATAAGGATTTAAGGGATGTTTATACGTATATACAAAAAAAAAGAACTGGGAATCCGTGGCTCGCCCGCCGCTTCGAGCCTCTCGCCCCAAAAGCAATGCCAAGCCGCGTTGGTTTTGTGGCTGAAAATCGCAGCAGCCATCTACTGGAGGCGGTCCAAGGCGCTAGATTTTTTTTCTTACAACCCTATAAATTCAAAAAATTGCTGCTGGGTACCTCTTATTTTGGGATAAAGACTGGCAGGTCCCATTGTTTTTCAAAATATACTCCGAGGTACCTTAAGATATTCGAAAACTGACTCCGGGGTAACAATCCGTCATTCCCTCCGTTAATATTTCTTCTCTGTTATCCTTCTCCTCCTCCTCCTCCCAAAAAATTGCTGCCAGGTACCCCTTATTTTGGGATAATGATTGTTACTCCGTATTTCTTAAAAATAGAGTAATAAAATTACTACTCTGCAATTAATTTCTAATAATAATTAAGGAAATAATAGGAAATACATAATATTATCTCTGTCTCGGAGCATATGTCACGTTTTGACTTTTTTCAATCAATTGTTTTTAATTTTTGACCTATTATTAAATAAAACATATATTGTATATTAATTCGATAAAGTAATATTTTGAACAAAGGATATTTTAAATCCCTATGAGTAAGTTTTTTTAAAAAAATGGGGCTGCCAGTCTTTATCCGAAAATAAGGGGTACCTGGCAGCAATTTTATGGGAGGAGGAGGAGGAGGATAACGGAGAAGAAATATTAACGGAGGGAATGACAGATTGTCACCCCGGAGTCAGTTTTCGAATATCTTAAGGTACCTCGGAGTATATTTTGAAAAACAATGGGACCTGCCAGTCTTTATCCCAAAATAAGGGGTACCCAGCAGCAATTTTTTGCTATAAATTCAACACATCTTCTACTTCAATTCATCCAATCTCATCTCTCTTAATTTACCTATTTTTTTAATTTCTTTTTATATTGCTCGTCTTTTTTTATTGTTTTTTATTTTTTAAATTTAATTATGTTTTGGTGTATTTAATCTTTTATATTGGTGTTTTTCAATAAAAAATATCAATCTTAGCATTTTTATTTTAATTATGTACTACCTCCGTCCCGGAGTATTCGTCCAGTTTTGACTTTTGGAACTGTTCATCTAAGCACTTTGACTCATCAAATTCTCTCAATGTGTAAGCCTAAATATAGTCATGTGTGATCTTGTTTGATTTGTCTTAACATATAGATTATTAATATATAATTTCTATAATTTTTTAATATACAAATTACAAGATAAAATGGATTAAAGAAGTGTGTTGGATGGT
>OOIL02001569.1:283378-302403 GCA_900332095.2 Cuscuta campestris | reverse complement strand
AAAATGGATTAAAGAAGTGTGTTGGATGGTTTGTAAAAATGAAAGTGGACAAATACTCTGGGACGGAGAGAGTATTTTGTTTTCTTAAATATATATGTTAAAAAAATGGAGAGACGGGTTTTAGGGCAATATCATAATCAGATTTTAAAGCTAGATAGAAAAATTAATAGAATGCTGATGTGATTGAAGTTGAGGATTGACGAATTTGTTATTGTTATAAATTGTCAATAGGTACGCAAATACATTCATCAATCCTCATCATGCATGGATTATCTACTCCTAGCATTATCTACAACGTTAAGGTAAAAGTTTATGGAGATCCTCTTCTCCCCAACTTTTTTTACTCCGTATTTATTACTTATTGTTAATAGAATAAGATTAAATAAGATCAGATCAGAAATAATTTTAAATATAGCTACATTGACATCAGATCTAACTAGATCTAATCAGATCAGAATTTATTCTAATCATATCAGAACCAATCAAATCGGATCAAGAGAATACCGCCTAAATAAGAGTGATACTATAAACAAAGTTATGGGCTTCTAATGGACTAGCCTTTACTCCGTACTACCCAATAAACCCAAACCCAATGAAATCGGGTAGAATGGGCCATTAAATTAACAGGTTGACAAGTGAATTTGATAAATATATACTCCGATCCGTATACGAATTTCTTTTTAAAAAAAACAATTTGATGTATAAATGAATGAATTATGCAATTTATGATACAGATTCAATCCAACTTTTAGTAGCCCTAGTTAGAAATTGTTAAATGTAATTCAAATTTTTTCTAAGTTAAGACTTTGAATTTTTTTTACTCCGTAATTCAAAATTTAGACTATATTTAGTACGGAGTATATAAAATCAAATAAATACATATAAAAAACAGCCATTCTTCCAAAAAGAATTACAATTAGTAATTTAGAAAATAAGAATTTTTTTAAATATATTCTATAAATGACTTTTTAACATCTGATCTGAACTCCCGATGTTAATATCAATGAGTTTAATATACTCTCTTTGTTCTAGAATATTCGTCTAATTTAATTTTTTTTGAATCAATTTTGACAAATTTTGATCATCGATTACACCCCTCCCGAAGCTTATTGACCGCCCTTACCGTTTAACCTAACAAACCAATCAATATCATTAATTTGGTAAAAAAAGTAAATCCTCCGTTCCTTAAAATATTTCAACTTTCACTTCTTATCCATCATTGAAACATATCAATTTCGTTAAAATTGACATAATTTTCTTTACTTATCTTAAATGTAATCGAACGTATCTCAACCACCATCTACGCTCTACTCATTTTAATATTTCTCAATCCCAATTTGTTTCAATTGTCATCGTTTCGCCTTGGTCAAACTTTTATATATTTTCTGTCTTAAAAGTCAAAATCGGGAAAGTTTTCCGAGATGAAAGATGTACAATTAATAGTCTCGAAAAGTTCCTAAAACTAGACAAGTATGAGTTGTTATTATAAACATCAATATAATACACCATTATCATTGTTGTGTTAAATCATCATGGCTCAAATCATGTTACATCATTA
This sequence comes from Cuscuta campestris, assembly GCA_900332095.2. Taxonomy (NCBI): domain Eukaryota; kingdom Viridiplantae; phylum Streptophyta; class Magnoliopsida; order Solanales; family Convolvulaceae; genus Cuscuta; species Cuscuta campestris. Next base: position 300,845 of record OOIL02001569.1, on the reverse strand, counting down.
ACATTGATGATTTACATCAATCCATTAAATAGTGGGTGGACAAACGGGACCAATTCAAGCAAGAGTCAAATCCATTTTTCAAAAAGTGGAAGCACATCACTAGCTAGCCATTTGGAACTGCACAAAGCACCATTTGTGCTCATAATAATTAATGAGGTGCTTTTACACACTATTTTGCCTTGATTGGTCTTTAAAATGTTATGCTTGATTGAACTCAACATTTTAATTTCAATATTTAATCTTAGTCTTATAGACATTACAAATATGGAATAATATCGAGTGTCTTTAATGTCTATAAGACTAGGGTTAAACCTTGAGATTCAAATGTTGATGTGGGGTTATAATAGCATTTTTCTACTTTAAATTAGTGTTGTCGTTTTAAACATTTCATACTCGTATTTTTTAATAGTATAGATTAATTGTTTAAAAAAAAAATTTGCACTACCATATTCCCCAATCATCCTCCAAATTCAAATCCATTTTGAGTATTTCTTCTCTCTCCTCTCTTCCAAAGCACATATCCCTTTAGCAATGGGAATATTGCATTTTTTTCTTTGTTCTTTGTTTTTTTTTGTTGTAGCCTTTTTCAATTTTGTGTTTAACTTTTTATGTATTTATGCGTTTATCTTTAGTTCTCTTATATAGTTGAGTGCATTTTATAAATATATAATCTACAAATTACTGTATTTTAGGTTTGAGTTTTAAGAAATGAACTACAAATAAATTACTGCATTTTAAGTTTGTATTTTGAGTTCCGTTTAAACAGTTGAAAAAAGGTCTAATATTATGTGATCCTTAATACGGAGTACTTGGTGACAATGTGTACAGTAAGGGTTGCCATTAAGCACTTTCCTTAGTTGAAGACAATGGGATTGAGTTGCCATATACCCATAGTGCTAATTATTATATAGATGACCCATGAATTAGTGTAATCCAGTTGGATAATGGGAAAACTGAAAACGAAGCTAATTTCTTTTTTACAATCTCACTTGTTAACATCTGAATAGTTTTGATCTAATTGGAATAATTACTGATCTGATCTGAATATAATTATATTTAAAATTATTTCTAATTTGGTCTAATGTAATATGATTGCAATAAGAATAAGTAAAAAAAATAAGTTGAGGAGAACACATTTTTAAATTTTAATGCCATCAATTTAAGGGTACCCTTGTCCAAAAAAAATTATTCCCTTATTTTTTAAAAAAAAAAATTAAATTTAATTTGAAGACGAACTTATATATAAAAAAAATGTTACTCTCTATATTGTATGGTTTGTGATTTATTCAAAAAATGATAGCTTGAATCATACAAATCCTTAAAAAAGAAATTGAAGAAAAGTTTAGAACATCACAAAATATAAGTGGAAAAATAATTGAAGAAAGGTTCAAATGAATAAAAAACAATTAAGCTAGGGGTACACCAACATGGGGTACCCCAAGTGTACACCAAGCCAACACAGACACACAGACACAAAGTGTCTGTGTGTGTCTGTGTTGGCTTGGTGTACACTTGGAGTACCTCATGTTGATGTATCCCTAGCATTGCCCAAAAACATATGGGAGGGGGATGTACTTTTTTTATTTTTTGTTTGGACATAAACACAACACATGATGTACAAAAAACATTTTGTTGAACGAAATGACCATTGACCTGAAACAAAGATTGTTTAGTAAGGCATATGAATCTCCACTGTTTTTTTTGCCTTCTTTCATATCATTAAAAACTATTTTTTGGTCTCACTCCCATACATATGAGGGGCATACTAGGAGTATACCAAAATAAGATGACTACTCCCTCCATCCCATAAAACATTTCCTGTTTCAAAAATGGCACGCCTTTAAAATGAGTAATTTTGGTGTTATTTTCTAATTTTTCCCTTACTTTATAAAAGAGTAGGATGAGATGTGTAGAATAGATTAGTCATAATTAAAAAATAATATTAAAATTACTCATTTTAAAGGTGTGCCATTTTTGAAATAGGAAATATTTTATGGGACGGAGGGAGTATTTGTACACCAGGCAAACACAGATATTTAGTATTTGTGATCCACAAACACTAAGTGTCTGTTTTTTCTGTGTTTGTTTGGTGTACAAATTTAATCCTTTTTCTTTTATGGGCAAACAACTCAATGACTTCTAATATTGACTGAGAGAAGTTAAATTTACGTATAACTTTAGTGTCATCGAGATTCAGTAAGATTTGTCTCTGATACTTGCAAGAATTTGATGTTCAAATGATCATCTTTCTTTCTTGTTGAAGGAATTGAACTGAGATAACTCTGTGTGAGGCTGTGAGACTGCTCTTTCAACCAGCTGAGCTTCACCCCGGAACAAAACTTTATTTTTACGTGTGGTGATGAGGTTATTTCAAAAAAAAGTTTCAATCTTATCTTTTTGTGTCAATAATTTTTTTTGTGCTAAAGACATGATAAACATATTTTATTTTTGTAATTTTTTATTTTATTAAAATCAGAGAGCTAATGGGGGAGGGGGGGAGGGGTGTATTATTCGATCCCATATGTTTTTCTTATCAAAAACCGGATCTTCTTATTATTATGATTTATGACCATAGTTTATAAATCCAAACACATTAAAACAAGAGTAATCTTACGACATAAAGAAGTCGAATTACATTAATACATACGGAGTATCATAATCCTTCGCTTTTATGGCACCTGCTCGTGATCAATTTTTTTAAAAAATAATAATGTAAAAATATAAAAAAAATTAAAAGTGTGCCATTGTACAAATTTTTTTTTGCCCCCGATCAAAAATAATTAATTCCAAAAAAGTAAACTTATTTAATAAGAATATAAAGGTAAGTATTTGCACATGAAAATTAATTTTTTAAAACTGGGTGACATTCATATTTCAACTCGTAACTTCTTAATCATCAAAACTGTGATATCATATCAAGAAATCATCTCACTTAAAAATTCAAAATTCATAATTATTCTACGGCCGATCGGAAGTATCGTCCATCTCTCTCTTTCTTCTTGTTTCCCTACTGCCGTAAGGCTTGATACAAGGTTGTATCAACTGGTGCTTTCATTGACGTACTCATGGCTGATTCCGGAGCCCCTTCTGATGCCTTCACTCTCGCCGATATCATGGGTGCTATTGCGGAATTGCAAAATGATTTGCAGACCACCAAAACGAGGGTGGCGGAACTGGCTGTGGCCAATCGGCCAGGCACAGAACCCCAGCGTCGTTATCCGGCGCAGTTTACTCCTGGGTGGCGGCCTCCTCCTTCCCGCACGACACCACCCACACTCGATCCTGCTCCACGGATGCGGGTGGATGCTCCTCGTTTTTCCGGTGAGGATCCGAAGGGTTGGATTTTTAAGGTACAAAGATATTTTGATTACTTCCTCACCCCGGAACCGGAACGGTTACAATTGGTCGCCATGCTCATCGACCACCCCGCATCGGAATGGTTTCATTATTTCCAAGCTAATAATCCCGGGGCCACTTGGCCCGAGTTCTTGGATGCGGTACAACAACGTTTTGATTCAAGCTATTATGAGAATTATATTGGAGTGTTATCTAAGTTATCACAGACCTCTTTTGTTATGGACTATCAATCGGCTTTCGAGACCATTCTCAATAAGGTTTCGGGGGTACCCGAGGCAACTCTTATTGCCATGTTCATTGCAGGGCTCAAGCAACCGGTGCGCCGCGAGGTAAATTTACAGAACCCGTCCACCCTCGCCTCTGATTTTGCCCTCGCCACAGAGCTGTCGGCGTGTCATGAAGAGGCCGCGCCGTCTTATTCTGCCAACAAGAAGCCATGGCAGTCCCGGCAGGTTTTCACCCCAGGCACGGGTATTCTGCCCACCCCAGTCCCCACCCCACGGCAACCTCAGATCACAGGCCGACCGGGGGACAAGGCTTCTCTTCCAGTGGTTCGTTTGTCCCCAGCCGAAAAGACGGAGCGCAATAAGAAAGGGCTCTGTTGGTACTGCGATGAAAAATGGGTACCGGGACATAATTGTAAACACCATTTTTTGGTTCTTATGGGCCCCGATGATGACGACGAGATTAGCAGCGATCTCCCCACAACAAATCTCACCGAGGATACAATCGCAGGGGATGTTTCGAGCATATTATCCTTGGCAGGTAGTCCTCGATCGTTGAAGATGGCCGGCTCTATCAATGGTGTGGCCGTTCAAGTGTTGCTGGATGGGGGCAGTACCCACAATTTTTTACATCCTGCGGTGGCCGAACGGTTGGCGTTAGTTCTACATCCTACCCCGGCTTTTCGAGTCTACGTGGGTAACGGTGATTCTTTACGTTGCGCCTATTCTTGCCCGCAGACCCCTTTATCCCTACAAGGCCACGTCTTTGAGGTGGATCTTTATGTTCTTGCTATCTACGGACCAGATGTAGTACTCGGCGTTCAGTGACTTCAAACACTCGGCAAAATATCTCATGATTATTCGGAGATGACCATGGAATTTGCTTGGCAGGGCCGTACCGTACTATTACTCTGCGCGGTGACACCCCTACTCCACGTCCCATTTCCTATAGTCAGTTCTGTGCTCTCGCCGCATCCCCAGAGCCATGTGATTATTATGAGATTGTCGCTGCCTCTACTGCTTCCGCCGCACAGGGAGCATCGGCCGAGCAAATCCCTGCCGACGTGCCGCGGCCTATCCGGGATATTTTAGCAGACTTTGCAGCAGTTTTCGGCCTGCCCAGTGGGTTACCGCCAGCCCGTTGTTGGGATCACAGGATTCATCTCGCCCCGGCGACCAAACCAGTGAATGTTCGGCCCTATCGCTATCCGTATTTTCAGAAAACCGAAATTGAAAAACAAGTCCAGGAGATGCTCGAGCAGGGTATTATTCGACCAAGCACCAGCCTCTTCTCTTCTCCCGTATTGCTAGTGCGCAAGAAGGACGAGACATACCGCTTTTGCGTCGATTACCGTGCATTGAACGCCGCCACAATCCCGGATCATTTTCCGATTCCTACTACGGATGAACTTTTTGATGAGCTGGGCAAGGCGCGCATATTCACAAAACTGGATTTGCGCTCCGGGTATCATCAAATTCGTATGCACGCAGGCGATGTGTACAAGACGGCATTTCGAACACAGGATGGGCATTTTGAGTTCCTTGTGATGCCGTTCGGCCTCACAAACGCCCCATCGACGTTTCAAGCTGCCATGAACAGTATCTTTCGGCCCATCTTACGGCGGTACGTCATTGTATTCTTTGATGATATCCTAGTATACAGTGCTTCTTTGGAGGACCATTTGGGGCATCTTCGGTCGGTGTTGTCTACACTACAAGACCACAGATTCTTTGTCAAGCTTAGCAAATGTTCTTTTGGCCGGTCCACGATCGATTACCTGGGGCATCTTCTTTCGGCAGGAGTTTTGAAACCTGACCCGACAAAAATTTCGGCCATGATTGCTTGGCCCAAGCCGCGGACAGTGAAGCAGCTACGTGGGTTTTTAGGCCTAACAGGATATTACCGCCGCTTTGTCGCCGGCTATGCCACCATTGCCGCCCCACTGACGAGATTGTTAAAGAAAGATGGGTTCCATTGGGATGAGGCGGCTGACACCAGTTTTGAGCGCCTCAAGCACGCAATGACCACAGCCCCCGTACTCCGCCTACCTGATTTTAACCGGACTTTTTTCGTGGAGACCGATGCCTCTGACTATGGGATCAGTGCGGTGCTCACACAAGAGGGACACCCTATTGCCTTTTTTAGCAAAACCTTGGGACCAAGACGTCGGGTGGCGTCTACTTATCATAAGGAATTATATGCCATCGTCGAGGCGGTTCACAAATGGCGTCAGTACTTGTTGGGACGCGAATTTGTAATTCGTAGTGACTAGCGGAGCTTAAAGGAACTTCTTCAACAGGTCATTCAGACGCCGGATCAGCAATTCTACATTCGGAAACTAATGGGTTACAAATTTCGTATCGAATATAAAGTGGGGGCCACGAATCGCGCCGCCGATGCGTTATCTCGCCCGGAGGAGGATACGGATCCAGCCGGCCTATTGGCAGCATATGCACAGCCCATCCCCCATCTCCTACAGGCCCTACGGACAGAAAATTCCTCTCTGCCGGACCTAGTGGCCATACACACGGCAGTTCAAGCTGGGTCAGCACCACCACATATCTCGGTTCATGACGGGATCCTTTACTACGACCACCATTTGTACATCAGCCCCGAGTCGCCCCTTTGCCTACAACTACTCCATGAGTTTCACGCCACACCAACAGCCGGGCACCAGGGCGTCGACCGCACTTTTCGCCGTTTGGCGGCTGTTTTCTTTTGGCCGGGCATGCGCCGAGCGGTGCGGCAGTTTGTAGCTTCCTGTACGGTCTGTCAAGCAACCAAATATTCCACGCAAAAACCCGGGGGCCTACTCCAACCATTGCCCATCCCTGACCGGGTTTGGGAAGCGGCGTCATTGGATTTCGTGACGGGATTACCGCCGTCCAAAGGGTTCACTGCTGTCTTGGTAGTCGTCGATCGGCTGAGCAAATACGTCCATTTTGGGCCACTCCCAACAGGGTTTGATGCTCCCCAGGTGGCGCTCTTGTTTGTCGATATCGTTGTCAAACATCATGGGTTTCCTCGTTCGTTGGTTTCCGATCGTGACCCGGTTTTCATGAGCAATTTTTGGAAGGAACTTTTGCGGCTGAGTGGGACCTCCTTGAAGTATTCAACATCCTATCACCCACAGACCGATGGCCAGACCGAAGTTCTTAACCGCTATCTCGAGCAATACCTCCGGGCTTTTGTTTCTGAACGGCCATCCAGATGGGCAGTGCTTTTACCATGGGCAGAATTGGCTATTAATTGTACCTATAACGAGGCACTTGGGGTCTCTCCATTCGAAGTAATCTTCTAAAATTAAGTCAATAAAATTTTATTATTTAATTGAATTTAAACGACAACAATTCATTAAATACAAAAAATTACATTCAATAAAAAAATTACATTAATAAAACATTTTCTCCGTCCCAGTGTATTTATCTAGTTTGACTTTTTTTGAGTCAAACTGGATAAACTTTAACTATAATTAAATGGAAACTGTAATGTATTTTAACATAAAAATGACTTTATAGAATTTATCGTATTAAGATCTTTGAAATTTGTATTTCACTATGCTTATATGCGATATCAATTGAGAATAATTGGAGTTCAAAGTGTCCAGTTTATTTGATTCGAAAAACTCAAACTGGACAAATATATTGGAACGGAGGTAGTTACTAGTTAGTAAGATTTGAATAATAACAACATAAATAAAGAAAAATTAAAATTACATTATACAACGTATTATGAAGAAGGCAAATTCTATGGTGGATCTTAGGTCCACCATGGATGTACATATGAGCAAAATAAATAATTCTTTACTACTTAAACAAGCATTTGTTTTTATATATGAAAAAATATGTGAGAAAGTCTACAAAATTGATATGCATCCAAGGTGCACCAAAGAAGCACTTTACGAAAAAAATTAGTGATTATTCGAGTGACTAAAAATATCTTCAAATCAAATCCGTGGTTGACAACAACCCACTGTGAAAGAACAAAAAACGAGAGCTATTCTTTCATCGTCAGATGATGGTCTCATTTTCCATATATTTTGTAGGGAGAATTAAAAGAAATAAAATGTATTTTGAATAAATTATAGAGAGAATGAGAATATATTTGTTGTGTTTGTTGTGTTAAAAATAAAGAGTATTTATAGTATTAAAAATTAATTAATTTTTAAAAAATAATGCCCAACGACATTATAGCCGTTTGGGGGCAATGACTCCTTTCCTTCAAAATTTGTGTGTTAAACCTTTAAACGCAACGTAGATGACACCGACTTAAAGCAAGAGGGAGGCGGTGTTTAACGCTGCTCCAACGTTAAATGTTGGATGATGCCCCCAACATTAGACGCATTTCCAGTACCCTAATACTTCCTCCATCCCACTAAATATTACCCATTTTGATGTTTTTTTGGATAAATATTTACACGCTTTGACCATAAATTAAATATAATTTAAATAAAAAAATGTTATAAAAATTTGATATATAAAAACTACTTCATCCATCCCAAAAAGATTTACACGTTTCAAAAAAATTGATCCCAGAATCCCTTACTCATTTCTATTAAAAAGTCATTTTTACCCTTTATTTTTTCAAACTCTATCTATTACATCATACTACGTACTTTTTTCCTAATAATCTACACATCACATTCTACTTTTACCAATCACATCAAGGGTATTTTTGGAAAATCAACACTAAATTATCTCTCCCTTAATTTCAACCTTAGTCAAAATGGGTAACACTTTATGGGACGGAGAGAGTAGATTTTAAGATATCCAATTATATTAAATTTATATGATAATTTAATATACTTTTCTAACAAATTGAAGTCAAATGTGTACTTTTTTAACAAAATATTATTCAAAACGAGTAATGTTGTGTGGGACGGAAGAAATATTTTTTTTCTTACCATACATTTTTAAGTAAACAATTTCATTTTCCAAATGAAAGTACCTTTTATCTATAGAATTTCGACTGTACGGCGGGGCTACCATGGCCAGCACTCGTCGACTAATCGGCGAACAGTTCTCCGATCTTCCTTAGCCATATGGAGAATGTACAACCTCTGGTATTTATTTCTCTACACCATCTTCATCTTCGCTGCTTAAACCTCCTAGTAGATTTTTTCTTATCGAATCCAAATTCTCTATACATCCAATTGTACAATCGCCGTCCACCCCTTCCAAATGCTGTTAATTTTCGTTGATCTCTTTGTGTTTAAACGAAATTGCATTTGTACGTAGTAATTTTTTGTTTGTAAAACAAACTATTCCGTTCAATTTTTGTTATTTACTATGCCTTGAGCCTGAGGAGCCTCCAAAACGTTTGCAACAGCTTTGCTAAATGCTGTTCTCCAGATCTCCTGTCATTCATTGTATTTTCAAGTTTCTGACTATTATTTGCTTTGTTTTGTTTTTCAATTTTTCAATTTGTTTTGGATATTTATTTACAAGCCACTTATTAGGCAGTGTATGTTTTTTTTAAATGTGTTTTTTAGGTGGATCTATTGCATTATACCAGTATTAATCTTTAACTTTTAATGCTATCCATTTTGAAATTTGCATTTTTTAATCATATTTTCCTAGTGCTTAAGCAAAAGAAACTTTGATGCAAGGATGCTATTGCTGTTGTGAAAAATTGAACACTTTCAAATTCAAAAAGCTGTCTATAGCTACATTGGTGATATAGTTAATTTCTGTTGTGTATAGATAGAGTACAAGATGAACTAAAAGAAGAAGAAGAAGAAGAATCTAAACTTTTGAGGAATGACGAAATTTATGTTTAATGTTTACATTTTATTTATTTATTGGAACTATGGCGTAATGTCTATGATCATTTGCAGGGACTATGTTCACTGATCTTACTTTTGAAGTTAGATTGAAGCATTCGTAAGATGTCTCTGACACTCTTTAAGGGGATACAATTCTATGCTCCTAAGCAATACTCATTCCCTTATTTTGCCAGAAAACACGTCGCTTCATATTGTTCTGTGAAGAATTTACAAAACCAGACTGAAAAACAGCTGCAAGGGCCACCAAAAAACAATCCAAAACGGCTCGATAACATTTTGAAAGATTACGAAGCAATCATTGGTATTGAAACCCACGTGCAGCTTTCTACTCATACAAAGGCCTTCTGTAGCTGTCCTTACACTTATGGGGCTATTCCAAATACTAACATTTGCCCCGTTTGTGTGGGTTTACCTGGGGCCTTGCCAGTTTTAAACTCAAAGGTTATAGAATCTGCTGTAAAAGTTAGTCTTGCACTCAACTGTAAGCTATCTATGACCTCAAAGTTTGACAGGAAGCAATACTTTTATCCAGACCTCCCAAAGGGATACCAAATATCACAGTTTGATATACCCATTGCAACTGGTGGTTATCTTGATCTGGATATACCTGTTGAGTTGGGTGGTGGACATAGGAGGTTTGGGATTACAAGGGTTCACATGGAAGAAGATGCCGGGAAGCTGCTTCATACCGGCAACAAGAGTTACTCTCAGGTAATTACTTTTTTTTATTTGAATTCTTACAAATCTTGTAATTTAGTTTTTATTCTATCCCTCCATAATTAGTTGTTGATTTCGCCAATCGTCAATAAAAGTATTCCAAAATAATTGCTGATTTAGAAATTCAATGCATAGTTATATTATTCTTCCTAATTTGCATAATTAGTTGTTGATTTCGCCAATCGCCAATAAAAGTGTTCCAAAATAATTGCTGATTTAGAAATTCAATGCATAGGATATATCCAATGTCATTTGAAGGGGTAGGGAGTAGCTATTATTGTATAAGGTCTTACAACCATACACATTTAATTAGATTTCTACATATTTTTTTCTTGAACTTTAAAAGAATTTTACAATTGCTTTCATTTGTGAGGGTATGTTATTACTTATTACTCCGTAGTATGTACATGTATGATGTTTTCTTTCATGTCACTAACAGTATGATAAATTATAGCCCTTTTCAACTCATTATTTATGCAATTATGAAGTCTGTGGGGGCAGGTTATGAACTTTGATCAGTTCTTGTAAAACAGGTTGATTTGAATAGAGCAGGGGTCCCGTTGCTTGAAATTGTCTCTGAACCTGATATGAGAACTGGTATTGAAGCCGCAGAGTATGCCTCAGAATTACAACGCTTGGTCAGGTATTTGGGGGTGAGTAATGGTAATATGCAAGAAGGATCACTTCGCTGTGACGTCAATATCTCTGTTCGTCCAATAGGGCAGTTGGAATTTGGAACAAAGGTAATTGATTTTAGTTGTAAATTGCAGGGATGAATTGTCTCAGAAGCTTGTAAATTAGAAGGATGAATGCCAAAAATTGTAATTTCACTAAAGCAAAAAAAAAAAAAGAAAATACTATACATGCAGGGATAAGAATGTGTTTAAGCCTTAACAATATTTAATTTCCATGAACAGGTAGAAATAAAGAACTTGAACTCGTTCTCATCAATGAGTAGGGCCATTGATTTTGAGATTTCAAGACAAGTAATCCTCCATGACCAGGGCCAGGGTGACCAGATTGTACAAGAGACTCGTCTATGGGAAGAAGGTGGTCAGGTTAAACGGTGTTTCCTAACATTGCCCCTCTTCATCCCCTTCCCCCGCCCTTACAAGATTTTCATATTTCCTAATAATAGTCTTTGGTGCTTTTAGAAGACAATAACCATGAGGAAAAAAGAAGGGCTTTCTGACTACCGATATTTCCCAGAGCCAGATCTTCCTGGGGTATCTATCACTGATAACTATGTTGACCGTATTTACAAATCACTCCCTGAACTTCCAGAAATGAAACGGCGGAGGTATGAAAAGATGGGATTGAGCATGCAGGATGTACTCTTCCTCGCTAATGACTAATGCAAGTAACCTTCCTGATTGCTCATACTCCCTCTGCCTCTTATTTATCCTCACAGTTTCTTTTTGTGTGCTTATTAAGATAGGGAGAATGTGTTGTTTAGATTATTTTAGAAAGAACACAAACCAAACAATTCTTTCTTAAATAGGAAATAGGGAGATAAGTTCGGGATGGCCTAGTGTTTCCTGTTGAATCTTCCAGCACTTATTTCTGTTATAAAAGAAAATTACCATTGTGCTTTGAAACGCTGTTGTTACTTTATAATCTCTTACCAAACTGAAAATTGTTACAGGTTGCAGAATTTTTTGATGCAACAATTGCTGGAGGGGCAGATGTTAAGCTGGCCACTAATTGGATGATGGGTGACATAGCTGCATACATGAAGAATGAAAAGATATCCATCAACGATATTAAACTTACCCCTCATGAACTAGGCGAGCTCATATCTGCAATTAAAGAGGGGACTATCAGTGGGAAGATTGGGAAAGAGGTATTATAAAATTGATGTAAATGACCGAACCTTTTAGCATATCTTAATAACATAAAAACCTATTGAGATTCTTAAAATGAAAGACAAACCTTATTTGCAAATTTTAGCTTATCATAGTAACAGACACCTGCATTTTATGCTAAAATTTGACAGTTTTTTAATTGTGGCAAGGTGTTAGTCCTGATTTCACCAAATGGTGATCCTTTCTTTTTTGACTGTTCAAACATGACATGTGCAGATTTTGTTTGAGATAATGGCCAAAGGTGGAACTGTGAAGGGGATGATACAAGAAAAGGGGTTGGTTCAGGCAAGTTATGCCACGTTGTATCAACACACACACACACACACTATAAAAGAAACTAGCATGGAATATGGATCATTATATTATGCTGCTACATTCTGTGGCTTAATCTGTAGATTATACATGTGCGCACTTTTAAGTAGTGTCAGTATGTGAGCTTAGTGAGGTCCAATTAGGCATGACAGAGAATGCTTTTATATCTCAAATATCAGATTTTAGACCCTCAAGAGATAGAGAAAATGGTTGATAAAGTAATTGCTGACAATCCGAAGCAAGTAGAGCAGTACCGTGGTGGCAAAACAAAATTGCAAGGTTATTTCGCTGGCCAGGTGTGTGTTCTCTTCTTAGTATTTGATTACGTTAGCTAATTGCTTCAATTCGGTCTTTTTGTGTGGTGTAATATTTGTACACTACTGAAGTGGGTGTTTTTTTTTTGTGCAAAAATAAATAAACCTGAAGGTGATGAAGGAATCCAAAGGCAAGGCAAATCCGAAGCTTCTGAGCAAAATTCTCTTCGAAAAGTTGAATGCCGAGACCTAGTATAGCCCATGTAAGTAGTCTATTCACTTCCTCTGGTTGATTTTGCCCTAGGGTTCACTTTTGCCCTTGGTTCAGTTTGTTGTCTTTTTAACCAAGACTGATTGCCTTCAATTTGTCCTATCATTCTATTTTGGCAACTGGGGAATCAAATTTATTTTGCCAAGCTTGAAATCTCCGAAAGTTTTACAAAAGTTGAAATTTAAAAACAAAAAAAAACAGATATCTTATTAATAAACTCTCAATTCAAATTGAAAATACAATCTCTTTCAAATTAATGATGCAAAATTAAAAATCAAGACTAACTTATATCTGGATTACCCTAAAAAAATCTGGTTTAAATAATCAGAAGAAAACAAAAAAAACTTGGTGATCATATTTGGTGACAGATGATCATATTTTCCAAAGAACTCAGTGATGCTTCCTCGCCTTTTTTGCCGCCGCCGCCTTTAGTCTACACTTTTCCCTAACATTCTTGCGAATCTTGGATTCAACCCAAAACTCACTATCATCGTCATCACCATCATCATCATCGAATCTTTCTTGAACTTTTTTGGTGCCACTTTTGTGATGATCAACAACAATGACCTTCTTACCCTTTTCTTTCTTCTCCATCTTTAGGTCTTCATCGCGATCGTCTTCTTTGCCAACGCGAGACACTTCAAAGTACAGACTGCCCAAGCACTCAGCCATGGTAAGGTTGTAAGGATCAACATCTTCATGATCGGCAACATCACTATAATACTTGAAGCTCAAGTTGTCGCCGACGAGGTGAGTGAGTATAGCCATAATTGTAAGTGTTTAGTATTGTCGAGGAATGGATTATTGTTTTTGGACACAATAATGTAATGACATTAGGGGGGTAACCTAGTAGCTATTTATAAGTGTTCATTGTTTCAATAATTTAAATTCTTACTCAACGTAGGATACTTTGATATACTCTCTATATACATACTTGCATGACAAGCTTGTACTAGGATTAGGAGTGCGTGAATTAATCTTTAACAAATTGAATGGAATTAGGTTTCTTGAGAAACAAAATAAAAGTTAGAAAATTAGTTCAATTTTCAAAAGTAATTAAAAATTGAAAATAAATATTTGAAGAAAAAAATCGGAATGGGGAAAGAAAATTATGAGTGATGAAAAATATGGGAAAAAAGTACATGAACATTTCAGAAAATAAGTGATTTTATGTTAATACACTAAAATTTATTAATTGATGTCAATACTTCCCGAAATTATTCATTTACTATAGAGTGTAAAATTAACTAGATATGTGGCATTTCAATTGGTGAGTGGACAATTATTTGTATAAGTTGATAACTGTTAAAAATAAAGAAAATATCAGATGAAATATTGGCTAGGAATGATCTTATTCAATGAATGAATAATTCTTTTTCGTGAGGGAGTGTAACTATATACTTACTCCGTCCCAAATTATTTGCCACATTTGTATTCTCGAGGTAATATATCAAGTTTTTTCAATTCATTTTATTTACATATTAGAATAAAAATAAAAAATAAAATTTATATATAAAAAAACTACATGAAAAGTTCTTCGAAATAAGAGGTGTCAAGAATATTTTATTTTATCAAATAATTAATGAAATGTCGAAATAAACAAAAGTACTCGCGACTGCTGAAAAAGCAAATGTGGTGAATATTTAGGGGCAGAGTGAGTATAAGATCATTGGAAATGGTCATAATGCCCCAACGATTTTGCTGGTTTTAATGCCAAAGGATTGTTAAGCACCGCCCACTTGGAACTTCACCACTTGTGCGTTAAGGGGTTAACGTAGAAAAAAGCGAAAATGTGTCAAGTCTCTCCATTAAAAAACAACAAAAAAATACATTAATGTCATAAGATTATAAAACTATTTTTTTAACATAGACAAACAGATTTTTTTTACTTTATACTCCGTATTATGTTGTTTAATGTATTTTTTGTTTAATTTTTTTTTGTAATGTAAATTTTTTGTTGTTTTTTAAATTTAACATATTTTTTATTGAATGTATCTTTTTATTTAAGGAATTATTTCGATTTGCAATATCATTACAACCCAGGTTTGTTTGAATATATTTTTAGTAGTTTGAATAATTAATAATTTCTTCACTAAGTAATGTGATTTTTTTTGTTATTATTTAAATCTTATTTTGTTAATGTACTTTTTAGTGCTCTATTTTTGTATTCAACGAATTATTTTCCTTTAAACTCAATTAAATAATAAAATGTTATTAATTTAATTTTTGTAGATATATATTCAAAATGTAAAAAGAATATAAGTTTTAGTCTTAAAGCTTTATGACCATTATCAATGCTTTAATAGTCTAATGAATATACAATGAGAAATAAAATACTCGGCATGAGAAGGTTACTGGTTGCTACTTACTATTTTTAGTCATTTGCTCATTTAAGGTTATACTTGTGAGCTGAGAAAAACAATATGTTTGGTTCAAATATTTTGAAAGGTAAAAAAAAGAAAATAAGATGGAAAGAAAGTTTTAATTTCTTGTTTGGTTAGAGAGGAAAAGAAAAGAAAACAAATAGAAAAAAATGAAAAGACAAAATATACAAAAAAAAGAAAAAAATAAAATGAGAAAAAATCATTTTCTTTTTATTATTTTCGAATTTCTTGAACCAAACATAATGTAAATGGGGAATTGACATAAGATATTATTCACTTGTTCCACCAATGATGATCTATAATGCTTGTAGCTCTATTATTCATTCTTAATACTTCATCCTCCCAAAGTGAATATATTCAAATTTACATATGTAGACTCTTTTCTATCGAAGGATATCATACATTATTTTTACTTAGATTTATAATTTTCGACAGTATTCTATTTAAAATTTGAGACAAGTAATTTAAATTTAATACCCCGTATATTAATAACAAATTTTAGATATAATATAATCCATCACATTAGTAAAATACTAGTTTGACTTTAGAAAAATCAAAAGTATATAAATATAAATGTAAAAGAAAATCATTCACTACAATAAAAATAGACATTAAGGCCTCTTTTTAGAATTCGATGTATTAGCATATGCAAATGTTCAGAATGTTGCACAAGATAGCAAGAAGAATTAAATCTGAAAGGAAATTCCAATCTTGCCCCTGGGATTAGGAGGATCATCATCTTCACTGAATCACTTTGTATTGCAACCTTGGGTAGGATTCTGATCGTACAAAGAGCTGAAAGGAAATTCCAATCTTGCCCCTGGCGTGCCCATCTGAATTGCAGCCGGGTATAAACCGTACCCCGGCGGTTGCGGCGGTGGCATCACACCGGGATGACCGTAGTACCCGTAAGAAGGCGGCGGTGGGTAAGGCTGCGGCGGCACTCCGAAACTCGGACCGATCGGGCCGGCTTGATTCCAAAATACGGATCCATCCAACCCGTTCCCGGGTCTCCTGTGAAGCTTACAGAATTGATCCCTGCAGATGCTCTCGTCCACCGGCGGCGGCGGCGCGCAGGCGTGTTTCTCCGTTTTCGATCCGCCGCTGCGTTTGAAGCAGCCGTCATCTCCGCCGGAACACGCCTGAGATTCGTTCTTGCCCCTGGAGTCGCAGCATTTACTGCCATTGTTATTGTGATCCGATTTGTTATTGTCGCCGGCGGAAGCGTGAAACTGGGCCGGGTCCACAACTTTGGCCAATTTGCCCATTTTCTTAATGGACTCCACCAGCACGGACGGCTCGCAGTTGCATCTCACTGTGGCCCATTTGGTTATTGAGTCGTACTTCACGGAAAACACGTCTATAGAATCATACCCCACGAAAATTAAGAAAATTATTGATGGCAAATATACTTAACTAAAATAAAATTATGCAACTTACTATAAGATTTCAATCGTTTTATACTAAAATTAAATTCAAAATTTCAAATAACGTCAAATGTAATGCCAAAAGATATTGTAAATTACCAAATCTAATCCTAAAGTATGACTATTTTACAATGTAGAATTCAAAACTTGATAGGTCTTGTTTGATTATATATTTTGAAATGAAACATGAATTGGTCTAAACGAGATTAAAATCTTAAAAATCTAAGCAATTATCTAATTTAATTCAAAAATTTTAATGTTCATTAATAATTTCCTTTAAAAATTGAAGTTACCAGGGCGCTTCAAAAGCGTTTTCTTCAATTTGGTTCTACAGCCGAAGCAACAATTCACGTCCACTTTCAACACACAAACCTAATATAGAATTTTAGCAACATTTAATTTAAAATAGTAATAACAAATTTTGTAATATTCAGAAAAGTAAAAAAATATACTCCGTATAAACAACAAATATAACTTACATGATCAGAGGATTCTTGTTCCATTATGATTGCCAGCTTTATTGAATGCTTATGATACACAAACGATCTGTTTAATATCACCACACAAATTTGTCAAAAAATACCCAAAAAAACGGGTAAATAAAACAAACAATTTTGGTGTATTTTTGAATCAATCAAAACATTAAAAAAAATAAAAGACCCCACCCCGATTATATTTCTTTTTATAATTACTATCGAAATTTCAAATTAAATGATTTACTCCATATTTTTATTTTGTAAATTATGTTTGAAAATATGAAAGTTGAAAATTACTCTTTTTTTTCTTCTAGAAAATAAAAGATGATGGAAGACTTGATTACCTATATAGCTAAAGTTGGCCGGAGATCGAGCTTTTGTGAATTAGTGTCTT
>OOIL02001569.1:234190-281748 GCA_900332095.2 Cuscuta campestris | reverse complement strand
AAAAAAATAAAAGACCCCACCCCGATTATATTTCTTTTTATAATTACTATCGAAATTTCAAATTAAATGATTTACTCCATATTTTTATTTTGTAAATTATGTTTGAAAATATGAAAGTTGAAAATTACTCTTTTTTTTCTTCTAGAAAATAAAAGATGATGGAAGACTTGATTACCTATATAGCTAAAGTTGGCCGGAGATCGAGCTTTTGTGAATTAGTGTCTTTTTGAATCAATTCTGCATTTGTTTGTGCACTAATATTCTCATTATATGTGTATTATATTGACAAATCAATTCTAAGTTTTGCAAGAAAACACTATATATATGTCTAAGAAGAGATCGAATTAATTAGTATGTAGAAGGAATAAGAAAAAAAATATAAAAGGAAACAGATTCAATATATGGAAGAAAATTATAAAAGGAAAGACGATGTATGTATAGATTTGTAGATATGATCTAATTTAATATGTAGTACTTTGCAAACTCGTCATGCATGGAAAAAATTAAAAAAACCAAACGCTCGATCAAATTGACTTCACAATTCACATGCATGTGTGAAAAACTATCATCCCATATCTGTTTTCATGTTTGATTTTTCATGATCTTCAATATAATATTTTAATTATTAGCATATTTATCGAGTTTTATATAAAAATAGAATATAAAAGTATGATATATATTCTTAAAAGTACATTTTAATATAAATCTATTGATATTAATTTATATCACAATTCAATGTATTTTTTTCATAATTTATGGTCAAAGTAAATAACATGTTGTCCACAAAATTTGTAAAAGGCAAAATGATATTATTTTCAAAATAAAAATAACAACATTTTTACCTTGGTCATTATTGTGTGGAACGGTATAACCATTACTATAACATATACTCCCAATTTCTTAAAACCCTTCCTCTTTCATTTTTTTTTGTTTTTCTTAAAACCCTTCCTTTTTTTTTTAAAGTAAAAACTACTTTTACCCCTACTTTTTCATACCCTACCTATCACATCATACTTTTTCACTAAAAACTAAACTATCACATCAAGGGCAAAATTGGAAAGTCAAATATAATTTAACACTTCCTTATTTTTCACCAAAGTCAAAAGAGGAACTCTTTTGAAAAACGAAGGGAGTACTACGTAATTATTGAAGACTTTGTTTGGGAAAAATATTTTCGAATAGTATTAGGGTTTTAAATTTTAATTGTGTAAATTAAATCTGAAAATGATAAAACTAAAGGCTCTTGTGAGATTGTCTATTCAAAATACTAATGATAATTTCTAACGCTGATGACAAATGGGGCCTTAGCTTAGTGTTTAAAGTCTGATCTACTTTTCCGTCCAAAATTTATCTTCTCACTTTTCTTCTTGAATTGTTTCAAAAAAATGTTTTCATTCATTAAAAGAAAGAAATAAGTGGTAATAAGAGCACTTGAAATACTCTATAAGGCCCGGGACTTCAAACCATAGCTTCAAAATTTCTCTCTTTGTTACATCAATTTTAACTTAAATAACAATTGCACTGGGAATGAGTTTGAAGACCTAAAACTTCAAACTAAAGTTTCAAACCTCTAGATCACCGCCGTCCCTTTTTCCCACACTGTCAGTCCGTGCTCGGGTACCCGCGGTCGAGGAATTATTGCGTGAGCGGGCTGCCCTCTGGGAGGATTTGAAGCTTCACTTGAAGAAAATGCAGCAGCGAATGTGCGTGCAAGCTAATCGTCACCGACGGGAGGTGGTATTCAACGTCGGCGACATGGTGCTCCTTCGGCTACAACCCTATCGCCAACACTCCTTGGCACGCCCTGGTTCATCCAAATTAGCCAGGCGTTTCTACGGGCCCTTTGAAATTTTGGAACGGGTTGGGCCGGTTGCATACCGCCTTCGCCTACCGGAGGCTTGCCGCATACACAATGTGTTCCACGTATCACTTTTGCGACCTTACGTTCAGCGGGATGGCGGGACCGTGTTGCCCTCTTTACCTCTGGAATTCGTCAAAGGCCGACCACTCTCCACCCCGCTCGCAGCTTGGGACAGGCGGCAGGTGCTTGTCAATGGGGCGCCACGAGAGGAATGGCTCGTCCAGTGGTCGGATGGCACACCAGCAGAAGCTACTTGGGAGCCAGCCCATCGCTGCTTTTTTGAGATTTACGCCTTGAGGACAAGGCTATGGCTAAGCGGGGGGGAGTTGATACGGGCCAAACGTGGATGGGTCAGGCATCGAACACGTGGAACGTCCAATTAGCAAGGAAGGCCTACCAACGGAGGAGTCGGACGTGGCGCATGCGAACAACACCAATGAGACTTCTACTTCGAGTCGACCGCGTCGTAACGTTGGGCCACCCCAGCGTTACCGGGATTATGTTTAGTTATTTTCTCTTTTATTTATTGTAACTTAGATCTTTCCTAGGTGAGCATTTATAAGCTCCTTCGAGGGTTTCTTTTCGGTTCTTTACCTCGATGCATTTTTTTGAACCGACAGGGTAGAATTAATATTAGGGTTTGAGGACTCAACATGTCATTATATAAGGGAACTCATCTCCCTTACGCATGATAATAAGATTTTAGCCTCTCCCTACATCTCTTCTAAAAACCCCAACCCCTACTTCTACGGCCGATCGGAAGTATCGTCCATCTCTCTCTTTCTTCTTGTTTCCCTACTGTCGTAAGGCTTGATACAAGGTTGTATCATATATACTCTAAGAGTCTATTTGGTACACAGAATCGACAGAAATGAGATTGAATTGGAGTTGAAATTTTATGGAATTCTAATTACAATTCAGTTTTGGCAGTACAAATTTCAAATCTACATATTCTTGTGCTACAAAAAAGCATAATTGGAATTATATTCTTATTTACAATTTCAATTTCATAGTTTGAATTATGTGTACCAAACAGAGTCTAACAGTAACTGTAAATTACTACGTATTTCATAAAGACGAGGGGTAATGTTACGCCAACCCAATTTGTGTTTCTATTTCTCCTAACCTCACCGGTAGAACCTCCTAGCCCGCCCCGTCCCCAACGCACCAGTGCACCATCGACAATTTCATTACACCAAATTTTAGTCTAAAATTTGACCCGAAACTCAACAAAATTTGGTACAATGAGATTGGCGGAGAGGCATTTGGGGGGGGGGGGGGCTTGATCATTAATATCTAATTATTGCATGTGAGTTTGGAACATTCCCATGTCACACAATTATACCCAACACTTTTGATAATCTCTCAATAATTTAAAGCCTAATCATTTTGAAATCAATGATGGATCCACAAAACTTCGCATCATGTTTGGATGTGTTTTTTTATTTTTTTGCTCGCAGTTTTAAGGTCGCGTTTGGATATAATTTTTTCATTTCAAATACATGTTTATAAATCTATACTCCGTATATTTTATTTATATTGTAGATGAGATTTAAAAATAAAATTTTTAAATGTAAGCTCATTTGAAGTGCATTACAAAATAAATATGATATGACTATAATGTTAATATTATTTGTTAAATAATCCTTAAAAATACATAAGAAAGATACATAGTTTGATAACACGAGTAATAAATAAGAAGCTAAATTTGAAAGAGAGACATTAAAACTACGAGGATGTGCAACAGACAAATTCGGTCGCAATTTAACAAAGTCATAATAGATTCATAATCTGCAAAGGGTCTGCCACGAAGACGAATCGTCGGAAATAAGTTGTGACTAATCTAGAATCATAGGTTCTTTACAGGAATCATAGGTCCTTTGCAGACTGACAAAGTCATAACAGATTTATGAATAATTCTATAAAAAATATTTTACCTCGTAAATTCTAAGGAAATTTCAATTGGGAAATGAGAAATTAGTTATTATACACTCATTTATTCATTCATTTGTTTGTTTTTATTTACTTTGCATTAATAATTAATTAATTAAGTTAATCTATTTATTCATTTATTTAATATTCCTAGCTTTTCATAATTTGGTTTTTCGAACTCTAACAAAAAAACATCAATAGTCATTTGCCAAACAGTGACTGATCAAAATAGCCAAAAGTCATTTGAAAAGCCAATATTCAAACATGTCCAAAATATATTAACCATGGAATTCGTGGGTAACATGGGGCTATAACTATATTATTGCCGTCCATCTTATACTATTCTCTAATTTGGGATTTTCACATGTTGATCTTTTATTTATAGTATTTAATTTTTCGTGATCGAAAACTACCCCTAGTAAGAAATTAGTACTTTTTTGAATTTGAGTAAATTGGGGTTTTGCATAAGCATGCCATATTTAACATGAAATTAGTGAAAGGAGTATTTGTTTGGTCACAAAAAAATGATACTCTCAAAATAATACTCCGGGTATTAAATATTTTTCGGTAGTATTTACTTTAAAATAGAGTGTTTGAGATTATAGTGAATATTATAGCTAATGTGAAATGCATGTAAAAGAAAAAATAGTTTTTTTTGTAACTCTAGCGATGCTAAGTTAAAAAATACAAAGAGTTCAATGAGATTTCGGGTATGTTTTGGAATGATGTTGGAGATTATGGTTAGCGTTTTGAAAAAGCTATCTACGAGTAATGTTTAGCATTAACATTTTTAAAGTAACTTGCACCATTAAAATTTTATCCAAAACGCTAACATCAATCTCTAACGCTATTTCCAAACATGTGCTTCTAAAAATGATAAAGCATCAAGAATTCAAAGAAGAGGAATTATCATTTCCAGAGTAACGTATTATTTGTGTTATTTTGACATTTTAAGACGAAATCATGATAAGTAGGAGTAAACATAGAGAAAGTATTAAAATATAAGCTCAATTTTTTTGTCCCTAAAATAGGACTTAAAATGCATTTACATTATCAAATATGGCCATGTACATTATCAAAAAGTATACAAATATGCACATGTACAATGCTACATTACAATCATACCACCACAGTGTGAAATCCTATTTCAAGAAAAAAATACGTAGTATGAGAATACTATTTTATATTTTTCTATATGTTTTAGTCCTATTTAGATTGATTTCTACCTACTTTATTAAAATGAAAAGAAAGATTTGTTTACTACTCCCTCAGTCCCTAAGTGTTTGTTCACTTTCATTTTTGCACACCATCCAATGCACTTCTTTAATCCATTTTATCTTGTAATTTGTATATTAAAAAATATAAAAATTATATATTAATAGTCTATATGTTAAGATGAATCAAACAAGATCACACATAACTATTTTTAGGTTTACGCATTGAGAGAATTTGATGAGTCAAAGTGCTTAGATGAACAGTTTCAAAAATAAAAAATGGACAAAGGAGGAAGTAATTACTAATACTTCCGTAATAAAGTCGTCCACTACTCCACTTCTTGTTAGGATAGAGCCTTCGTTAAACAGTTTTCCCGCGAGATAGTTCAGATCTTCCATGGCGATCTTGTGGTAATTTCTGCACTTTTCCACCTGCTCATCCTCATCATCATCAATTCATCATAATCATTCCGCCTTCAATTTGATAGGCAAGAAAGAAATGCGGAAAAGCGCAGGCCCCCACAAGGAAGCGACGGGATCTCCCGCTTGACGCCGTACGCCAAGCAGTGCGTTTCTCGCCGTTAGATCACATCTGCCCCCACGTTATTAACGCGCCCGGCCCGCCTCGATCCGACGGCCCCGGCTCCACCCACGAAAACCGCATAAAACGGTCTTCTTCTCCGACCAATCGCTCGCACCTAATAAGTTTTTTTTCTTTTTAATCAATTGATACTGGTTCGTTTATATGGGCTTTAGAAGTCGGAGACGGAGGTTACTGAACTAGAGCTTCTCTGGGCGAGTTAACTCGGCTGGCTCACTCGGTTCCGAGTCCAGGTTGATGGTTCAACTCAAAGCGCTTCTGATGAGTCCAGGTGAGATTTTCTCGGATTTGGATCGATTTTCTGATGATAAAGTAAAATTGAAGTTGATATTGCTTGAGATTTGACCCAAATTCTGCATTTTCTTTAGAGTTCATTTCCACATTTGATCGAGATTTTGCTTCGTTTTGGGGATGCCTCGAATTAGGGGTTTGTTTGACGATTGAATCGTACGGTTACTTAACAGTATGATTCTTCTTTTGGAATTTCCAGAGCTCTGGTAAGTAGGAGTTTAATTGATGACTGGGATGCTCTGAAGAATAAATACAGAGAAATTGAGCGGAAAGGGGTGAGTGTGTTGGATGGAGGTTGCAAAGCGATGGTTGAGTAAGTTCAGGCTTAAAGACAAGCTTAAACACTCCAAGAAGAAGAAGGAATCCACAACTAATGGGAAGGAAAGCTCGGAAACCACTGCCTGTGAAGACGCACCGCCATCAACTGCCACTAAGCAAAAGGTTGCTGCTGCAAAGCAGTACATAGAAAAGCATTACAAGGAGCAAATGAAGAACCTTCATGAGCGTAGGGAAAGGTATGTTTATAGTCCTCCCTGTAAGCCTGTCAAGTTCCAATTATTATCTCGCAAGTTGCGATTGATCATTGCTAATAATCATCTTGAGTTGTCTTTGATAATGCTTACTTGATCAACTTTCTCAATTCACACAACCATTGATTACTACTCTGTATTTCATAGTACGGACTGATGGTTTCGTCAATAAATAAGGATGTTACTGTGATAACAATGAATTTGCAAGAATGTTGACTACTATGACTAGTTGGAATGGATGGAGGCTAATTACTTTGAAAGCTTGCAGACACAAAAAGTAAAAGAAAATAAAGGATGGTGTAATGTATTTTGGCATTATGTCACAGGCGTAACATGCTGGAAAAGAAATTGGCTGATGCTGAGGTTTCTGAGGAGGAACAAAACAATATCCTGAAGTACCTTGAAAAGAAGGAGACAGAATTCATGCGCCTTCAAAGGCATAAAATGGGCGCTGATGATTTTGAGCCGTTGACAATGATAGGAAAGGGTGCATTTGGTGAGGTATGGACCTTTCCAGATTTTAAATGTCTTTTAGCTTAGAAAACGGAAGTATGAAAGTGTTAAACAGTTATTTTTGTCAATTAATCCGTATCAACAAACCATGCCTTATGCTCTCTACCCTTGCTTTTGGGTGCTCTCTTCATGGCCACACCTGGAGAAAACATTTTTCACCCCTAACACATGTTTATAATATTATCACCTTGCCCACAATTTAGGAAGATAGTCTCTTAATAGTGCATAAATATTTTTAATAAACCCCTCCTTAGCATGGATGTTTTATCTGACTTGGCATGGGAAGCTACATGTGCTGCCTTAACTTGGTGTCCAGCTCATAGTTTATCACTAGTTCACTACATTTTGTACTTGGGAAACAAACTGTGCTCATTCTTCAATTATGCCTTCAATCCCCTCATCATAGTTGCGATTTATGTTAGCACACTGTTGGGAAGAGTCCCTGATTAGTGTGAGTGAAAAGTTATTCCTTAGATATGGTAATAAGGAATTCTTGAGATTTTTCTAATACATGTTTTTATTCATCTAGTATTTTATAATTGGTCTTGTGTAAAATGAAATGTCATCCATATTTAATTTATTTCAGGTTAGAATATGCAGGGAGAAGTCAACTGGCAGCATCTATGCCATGAAAAAGCTCAAGAAGTCTGAAATGCTTCGTAGAGGCCAGGTAAGATAATATCTTGCTTGACAAATGGCTGTGTGAAGGGTTTCCCTATTTTATACGGAGTACTTTTTTTGGCTGACCACTGCGCACCATTCCAGGTTGAGCATGTCAAGGCAGAAAGGAATCTTCTTGCAGAGGTTGACAGTAATTGCATTGTCAAGCTGTACTGCTCTTTCCAAGATGAGGAGTACCTATATTTAATTATGGAATATCTTCCTGGAGGTGATATGATGACTTTGTTGATGCGTAAGGATATATTAACTGAAGATGAGGCAAGATTTTATGTTGGGGAAACAGTCCTTGCTATCGAGTCTATCCATAAGCACAATTATATTCACAGGTAGATTCAAATTTCTATTGTTCATTTGATGGGGTTCACATCCTATCTAATTAGAGGAGTGGTTTTTTTATAGTGTTTTAAGAGAATTATCAATTGGTTCTCCGTTTGCTTTTTCTTGTTCGTAATTTCGCAGAGATATAAAGCCTGATAACTTGCTTCTTGATCGAAATGGCCATATGAAGCTGTCTGATTTTGGATTATGTAAACCATTAGACTGCAGTAATCTTCATGAAAAAGATTTTACAGTTGGACAAAACTGTAGTGATGCTCTTAAAAGTGATGGGCGTTCTGGGCCTCCAAAGCGCAGTCAGCAAGAGCAACTGCAGCATTGGCAGAGGAACAGGAGAATGCTTGTGAGCTTCTTACTACGTGCTGCTAATTAATTAATTATCTTTATTTGCACCCAGACAAAGCCAACTATCTGCTTGTGTCTGTGTGGGACAAGATGTTAGGAATTAATGTCCTTGTTGACTTGTCCCTTTTCACTTCTAGGTCATTTCTAACACGAATCTTGTTTTTGTTTTTTAAATATGCTTTATTGCTTTCTTTATTGTTCTTGAGACTCCCTTACATTTTCAGACTCTACATAGCTCCCTGAAAATGGGCACAAAATATATAGCCTGGTTACTCACTTGGACTGTTCTTCAAACTGTTTATTTTTTCTCCAAAAAGGAAAAGAGAATATGTGAACTATGTTTCCTTTTGCTTTTCAAAGACTAACTTGGATCATGTGGAAATCTGATATCAAGTAAAAATGTCAATGTTGTAGGCATATTCCACCGTGGGAACACCAGATTATATTGCGCCAGAGGTTTTATTAAAGAAGGGATATGGAATGGAATGTGACTGGTATGTATCTTGAATATGTTCTCTTTACTTTATGTTATTTTTTTCTATATATGAGTTACATTGTTCTGGATTTTTCAGGTGGTCACTTGGTGCAATCATGTATGAAATGTTGGTGGGATATCCACCCTTTTATTCAGATGAACCTATGTCTACTTGTAGAAAGGTAAAAATTCAACTTCTGGCCCTTAGGTACGGTTTTGTGCTTCTATCAAGGGACCCTGCATCTACATGTTGTGGGAGCTTTTTTGTACTATGTGACGTAATCAAAATTGTTGATAATGATAAGAATAAGACCCAATTTCTGGGGATGGAACTTCTGTATCGAGTGAGGTTCCTGAGATTTACATGGTGTAACATGAGTATAGAAATTTGCCATTCATAGATGATTTTAGCACATATCTCTGACTCTCTGTGTTGTTGAAATAGTTGAAAGAGTTTTGAATGCCTTTGCAACATTAAAAAAAGTTCAACATATATCTAAATATTCAAAGTTATTAAATAGATGTTTATCTATATTTCCTGCATTGAATATATTGTGATAAATAGTTCTGGAGATTTTTTGGTCAAGGCAACAAATATATGGCCTCTAGCTTCCCATGTTCATTGTAATAGGTGTTTTACATGATAGGCTGATGGAAATATTTTTCTCTAAAGGTTTAACTAGCAAAGACATCACGATTACAATGGTTAATTTGGCATTTTCCTTTATGGTGGCATATGACATAATCTCGTTTCCTGAATCATTGGAATGCTCGTTTAAGTACATTGTTTGCATTTCCTATTTGTGTCTATTATTATCCAAAAAGAAATTTGACATATCATTTAAGCTAAAAAAACTCATATATCTAATTGCTACAGATTGTAAACTGGCGGACACATCTGAAATTCCCGGATGAGGTAAAACTGTCACCTGAAGCAAATGATCTTATTCGTAGACTTCTATGCAATGTTGAACAAAGGCTTGGAACAAAAGGTGCTCATGAAATAAAGGTATTTTAATACTCTGTACAACTCATTCATATTGGAGCTTTTGAACTTGAAAATGCTAGAGATTGATGTATCAATCTTTTTTTTCAGGCTCACCCATGGTTCGTAGGAGTTGAGTGGGACAAGTTGTATCAAATGAAAGCTGCATTTATTCCAGAAGTTAATGATGAGTTGGACACTCAAAATTTCGAGAAGTTTGATGAGGTTAATCCATCAATAGGTCCCTCTGTTGTAGGGCTTTGCTTTCTTTTATCAATGTTGGGTGTTGTTGCATGATATCTTCTAATTGTTTGATTATACATAAATGTGTGTGCTTATTGATTCATATCTGGGTGGCTTTCAGGTTGACAAACAGATGCCAACTGCAATGAAATCAGGTCCATGGAGGAAGGTTAGTATGCCCAAGAGGGAACCGGATGTCAATGAACATGTACTTTAGAGAGAATTTGGAGTTCATTTGGGATTACTTTGACACTATTATTTAACTTCTAATGCTTATTTGAGAATCCTGCACATTAATGTTTTTTTGGAAAAGCACTTAAATGAGATATAGCCCTCTGTTTTTTTGGACCATAGTGTCCTCTATGTGAAAGCAGTCCATGTTCAAATGACATAATTTTTGGAATAAGTTCAAGTCGTTTATTTGGGGATAAAAAGGGCATGCATTTATCTAAGCATGGGTAAGAGCAGTGTCTATTCCTTGGGGATTGGCTGTGGATCCTGTAGGGTGTGTTTGGTTGGAGGGGGGAGGAGTATTTTTTGGAAATATATTTTCTAATAAATAACATTATTATCATAATTCATCCCTTCCTCCCTTGAACGAAACCAGGTTTACTTCAAAAAGGAAAAAAAAAACATTCCCCTTCCTTCCCTCTTCCTGCATTACAACAAAAGACACCCTTACGGCCTTACTCTTTGCTTTGAGTTCGGAGGGAAGGAGTCCTTGTGTTCTTCAACAAAACACACTCTTAGCCTCCAAGAAAGCATGCCCTTGCATATTTAGATTGTGAAATCTGCATTTTCTTCCTTATGTTTGGGGAGTCCTCTTACCTTTGCCATTCTCACTTTTGTCTTTTCAGATGCTCTCTTCTAAGGATGTCAATTTTATGGGATATACATACAAAAACTTTGAAATTGTGAATGACAATGAAGTTCCTGGAATTGGTATGCACCCCCATTCATGTATATAAATGGTTTTTGCATTTACCATGAGGGTCCGTTTGGTATAAGGAATTGGTGGAATTGGAATTGAATTAGAATTGTAATTCCATAGGATTCAATTCCATAGAATTGAATTCTATCAATTTCAATTCATTTTTTGCACTATCAATTCCAAATCCACATAATTTTTGTGCTACCAAACACCAGAATTAGAATTGAAGTCCCCAATTCCAATTCCATAGTTTGAATTCCATGTACGAAATGGGGCCTGATAGATTTTCATCTCTTCTTTCTTCCCTCTTTTGGGATCCTTAAATTTTCACGGAGTTTGTACATTCTTGAAGCATGAATTGATCTTCTCTTGTCCCTTCAAATTATGTAATCAAGTCTAATTTTCTCTTAATGCACTTTATTTTCAGCTGACCTGCGGAAGAAGAGCACAAAACCTAAGAGGCCAACTGTGAAAGCCCTATTCAGTAGGAGTTCTGTCCCACTTTATTCATACATAGTTACCATTAGAATAAGACTTTGTTCTGTGTACCTATATGTTTATTGATATAAGTAATATAACCCAATGTTTTAGCATTAGAATAAGATCGCACCATTTAAGAAGACATGTTGGATTTTTGCATGATTACAGGGGAAGAAGCTGATTCTTGTTCTGCCCAACCAACTCAGGGCAGTTTCCTTAATCTGTTGCCACCACAGTTAGAAGTGTCAAAACGCGGGGAATCAGAATCTCTCTAATTTTCTGACAGTCGTTCGAACTACATTTGGTACAGCTTACAGAACAACATACAACTGATCTTAATTAGATCTGATTTTGATCATCAATTAAGTGTAAGTAATTCAGGAAGGAAAAAAGGAAAGGAAATGTTGTTTTTATAAGTTTGTATTTTCTTGTGTTCTTCTGGTCCTTCAACTGTGTAAATTTTTCTTGAAGTGCAAATAACATTTTTTAAAGGTAATTTCTAATCTGTGTGCCCCACCCCACCCTTTCTTGTGATTTTTATTTTCATTGGGAAAGCCCAAACTCCTAATTAGTACACACTGATTGTCCCTCATCCTTCTTTTTTTAAGAATGAATGAATGAATCTCTTATACTCTTGCTTTTGAGTTACAGCACTCTTTTTTAATCATTATTCTAAAATTACTTTTGACTATGGTTTTCGAGTGATACTTTTAGAACTAGCATTATTTTCTTTTTCTTTTTTTCTAGGCCAAAACACTTTGCAATGTTATCGCCCTCTCGCCCCACCTATCTACTTATTTTACATTGTTCATCACTCTAAATGAAAGCTTATATACATTTAGTAAATATACTTATCTACTAATAAAAATAGATAAATAATAATAAAAAAGAAATATAACAATAAAAAATAAACAATGAAATATAGAGTACATAACAATGCAATTATAAAGTAAACAATCAAAAATGTTAGTAATAAAGATTAATGCAAAATAATAGAATTCGGATAAGAATAATTACTAGATAACGAGATCTTAATTATATTTCACAAAAATATTTCACAAAAACATGATTGTTCTTATATGTCAATTTATAATATTTCACATTTACTTTATGATCTCTTTCAAAAAGGGTAAGTTTTTATGTGGCCCTGGGGTGCATAATAACAACATTATTATGTATAGTGATTGATAAATATTTACTCCATCTGTCACACAATAATATTTCATATTTTCTTTGTCTATTTAAATAAAGTTATAAAAAGGATCAACTTTTAGTAACGGATTCTATTTCTTCTACTACACACTTTCAACTACACAATTTCCATCTCTTAGTCTTTGTTCCCATTCAATCAATTGTGTACCACTATTGTAGACAAATGACATATTTAAGATTAAAATAAACAAGTATTTAATTTGTTTATACTTCAGTGGTCACGGAGAGTATTTACGTGTTCCAAAGCAATTTAGTCTATCATCCATATCATATTATTAACTCTCCAATACTTTTCAAAAAAAACTCCAATATATATTTGTCTGGGTTCCGTGGCAACTAGATTTCAGTGGTTACGGAGGCCATTATCCCCCTACGATACTTCGTTTGTAAAATTGATGATTTCCCTCTCAGTAAATTGCCCTGCCAGTCTCGACCCCAACTTATTCTCCCACATATTTTAATTGCACCCCGCAAGTATAATTGAGTTTAAAGTCTAAAGTTTTGACTTCAAAGTCAACTAAAATTACAGGGTGCAAAAATCAACAATTTTAGGAGGGGGTTAACCAGGGGGTTAGTAGGGATAAGAATCATCAATTTTACGAACGGAGCATCGTAGGTGTCTGAATCGAGACAGTAGCTTCTGTGACCAAAACCTAGTGGCCACGAACTGGGCCTTGTTTACAAGTACTGCATACTCAATTTTTTTTGGGCTATTTGTTTTCTCGCAAAGTTTAGAAAATAATAAAATTATATTGTAGTTTTTTATCAATAAATTGATAGAATAATATAGTGAAATTTGCACTGAATAGGAGTAAAACATAAAGCATTTTCCAATATAGGATTTAAACTTTTTTATTTCCCATGTAAAACTTAATAATGTCTAGTGAGAAAAATAATATTTAAGTGATGCTGGATATTTAGTTTAATAATGACTAATAGATAATGACCAATGATCTTATATTAGAAAATAAAAACATACAGTCCTATATTGAAAAATTCATTATGTTTAAGTCATATTTAGGTAAATTAGCCAATAATATAATTATATCATCTTTTTTTTTGAATAATAATTATATCATCTTTATTTCAAAGAACTTTTGATAAAATTTTATATATATAATTTTTTTATTTCTACACCAAGTTCTCAAAAATATTAAATTCAAAAAATATATTTTTTCACAAATCCCTTCATGAATTTTATTTATGGGAACTGTAGTAAATAAATACTCCGTATTACGGAGTACTTCTTAATTTTAGTATTTTTTGAGGGGTTGCTAAATATTTGTAAGATATCATTACATGTACGAGAAACAAATTTTACTTCTTATGAATTGGTCTAAAATTAATGCTCTACTCACTAAAATTAATGCATTTACCTTGTTCTTCCGAATTATTATTCGGGTCGGTCATGAAAGACCTAAGGGTGGAGTTCTTTCTTTTTTTTGGTGGATAATGATGCATTAGTTCGTAACGATTTGATGTGCTGTGAAGATAAGTTGAGGCAAAGCTTTTTAATGATATTCAGTATTCTGTACGGAATAATAATAATTCATTAATTGCACATGGAAATAGATACTTTGATTCAATGGTGTATTAACCTTACAATAGGAGATGTTAATTGACGATTTCTAGTTATTTGACCCGAGGCTCAAAATTTAAAAAGGATAAGCCCCATCTCGGGAGTCCTTTCAGATCCGACCGGACGGTCATTTAGATGAGGTAAATTGAATTTTAATTTAAGCCAAATCTTTTTGGATCGGTTTTGACATTTATCTATACGTCCGTTTCTTTAGAGTTTCGGACTTTGTTAATGAAAATCTGAGAGATTTTCATAAAGCATTAGCGTATTAGCGTCCAAAAATAAAAAATTTCCAAAACATCGTGGGCAGGGGCTACCGCCCCTAGGCCCCCCACTATGAATTTGTAATATTATTGAAAGAGTATGCACTTTGCTCTTACTAACTCGTTAAACAACATTCATTCAAATTTTAATCTTGTCTAAGGGGCTGTTTGGCAACTTTCGAATAGGTAAGTGTTGAACTAGTAAGAGGTCTGAACCATTAAGTGTTGAACCAGTAAGAGGTCTCAACCATTAAGAGCTAGTATATTGCTTAACTATTCAGAGGTAAATGTCTGATCAATTTAGATAAGAGGTCTTAACCATTCAGACTCTGTATAATACTTAACCAGAGGCAAATGTCCAAACTATTCAGACATCTAAACCATTAAGAGGCTGAAACAAACAGTCTGAACCATTAAGTACTGAACCATTCAGACATCTGAACCATAAAGAGGCTGAAACAAACAGCCCCTAAGTAACCCAATCACATAAAATAATCGATGACGCTAAAATAACCAACAACGTCAGCGTGTGGCATTATTTTTTTGCCTCTCCAAAAAAGACATTAAATCTCGAAAATTTTTCATTTTAACACAAGATTTTTTATTATTTTTGCCATGATATGATTTTTTGAATTACTTTTTGTTTACTTATTACCGAGTTACTACTAGTTTTTAGGTCAAAGACTCAAAGTAATTTATACTCCGGATTTTCTTTTGTGGACGGCGAGAGAAGATAATTAATTCCCGGTAATTTCATTACATTCTTTAATACGCAAAGTCACAAACACTGCGGTAAAAAGATAATTTTTGTTTTATTTTTACTGCGGGAATAGTGGTGGTAAATAAAAACACATACTCCGCGCAAAAAATCTCTCCCAGGTACCTTCTATTTTGGGAATATAACTGCCAGGTCCCATTAAATTTAAAAATCTACTGCGGGGTCCCTCTTGTTATCCAGTAATTAACTGGGTGGGTACAATCCGTCAAACCCACCGTTATTGGCTGCGAAATGTCTGTTATACCCCTCTTTTTTTCCAAAAAGAGGTATAAACGTGCGCCTAACTTTATCTCAATTCATCGTCTTCCTCCTTCAACTTCCGGAAAAGGAAAAATCGAAGACCTGCAAAGAATGGTAATTAAAGCCTGAAACATTGGAATTTATATAGTCAATTTTCTTCAAAAATTTTCTTCGTCATCTTCTGTTTACTCGATTTTACTGGACATGAAACTAAGCTTTTGATAGTTTGAATTTGTTTATATTATGCGATTTACTGGACATGAAACTGAGTATGAAGCGTAAGGAATTCCAAAGGTTTATGCCAGTTTAATGTTTTGTTTTCTATTGAATATTGGGTGTATACTATTGCTTATTTTACTCTTGAATTTTTTAAATTTCAGCCTCCTACTGGATTTAGAGTATATGTAAAAGACAAATGGATTGAGATAGAAGACATTGATTTGGATATGTACTTCACCAAGGATTTGTATGCTGATGTAATTTCCAGAGCTAAAGACCAGAATATAAGTCTCCCTAGGTTCATTGGATTTAGATATCATTTACCAGCCAAAGAACTTCAGATGGAGCCACTAATGTTAGATTCTATTGATACAATCCAGCAATAGTAGGCTTTCATTACAAATAAAAACCAGATAGTACATAATACAAGTGCCACAGCCAATACAGAGACAAAGGTTGAAATTCCATTCATAGCCAAAGTCTTGTTTTCTAAAGTTTACACAAACAACACAAGGAAAACATAATGGATGACAAGTCCTACAACCAAACCAAACATAAAAGGGATGACATTCATCTTTTTCTTCTGTTTATTACGGTTCTTTAGCTGCTCCATCTCTCTGTCTTTCTCATTGATCTTGTCTAGGAGCCCGGGAATGATCTTCTTAGCACGATCGCATATTTACGTGTTCCCTAATCAACACCAACTTACATTAATCACATGAAACAAATAAATCAACACTAAAATGTAAAACAAATAATTATACTTCACCGACATTTCCGGCACACGTCCAGAATCTTCTACCAGGATTACTTTTGGTCCACGATGTTAGCATTTTCATGTCCTTGCCACACCTACAAGTAGGGACTTCAAACCATTCACCATACTCACAAACTCGTTTTGAGGACGTGACGGAGCGACTTCCAAAACTATACCAAAAAAACCAACAATTCTTTAGCATATTTGTCAAAATGTAAGGAAACATGTCGTGTTGGGTTCGGTTCAATTATTACGGGTTGGTTTGGGTACATGTCGGGACGGTTCGGGGAGATGTCGATTTGGGTACATGTCGGGACAGTTCGGGGAGATGTCGGTTTGGGTACATGTCGGGTTGGTCCGGGGAGATGTCGGGTCAGTCAAATATACTAAACAAAAGCCAACCCGGCAAAAATCAGGTCTGGTTCAATTATTACGGATACGTCGTTATTTGGTTCAGAATCGGATATAATAAGCTACAGTCGGGGAGGTAAACGTTAGATTCGGATAGAATTGCAATCCCTATAGTTGAAGAACATCAATACTATAAACATACCTATTTTGAGCCATTACTGAGGAACTCAACGGCAATTGAACCTGGACACAACCAACACCGATGAGCCCCATTTCATCAAAACCCATGGAAACAAAGCACAAAGCCAAATACGATTAAATTCTAAGAATATGGAGTCCTGGGCGAATAAAACAAGCAAGAACAAATCAAGAAGCTCCATACCTTTATTGTTTTGCTTCGCACACCTCCTTCCCGTCACAAACCCTAGCTCCCAATGTCTCTGCGCTGCTGTATCTTTGAAGCGAGTACGAAGAAGAAGAGGACGGAGGGTTACAATTGGAATTTCAAATGTTATTAATAATGAACATAGCGGAGTGGCTGTAACTAACGGTGGATTAGACGAATTGTACCCACCCAGTTAATTACTGGATAACAAGAGGGACTTCGCAGTAGATTTCTAAAATTAATGGAACCTGGCAGTCATATTCCTAAAATAGAAGGTACCTGCTGATAGTGATTTTTTGTACTCCGCGTACAACAATAAAAGTAGATCGGAATGACCAAATAGGCCCTGCGTAATTAGGACGGAGAAGAACTATGGAGGGTAAATTGGGCAAATAAATTTACGGACAGCAACACAATCCCTTTACCTTTGTGTCGTCTCTTCCATCTCATTTCTCATCCGTTCTCTCGAAAAATCCTCTGGGCAGTCTCCCCCGCGGATTTCTACTCCATAGATTCTCTCTCTAGCCTTCATTTTCTTTCTCTCTCTAAAACTCAATTGTATGGTACTACTAACTTTTCCCTTTATATTTTCTCACCATTTCTTCCTCGATGTGTAACCCAATTCCTGTTTTCATTTCCAGCCTGTAGACCCAGATTTGGGCTGTCTCTTGATGATGGCAAATTTCTGGGTTCGCTTCCAAGAATCTTATTGATCCATCTTTTTATCCGATTGTACCCTTTCTCAATAAGAGACAGGCTTCACTTTTTTTTTTCATTCAGGGTTGGAGGGGGAGAGTGCCGAGGGATATTTTGATTTTTCCTTTTTCTTGATTCAAGAATTGGTTTTTTGAAAAAAAGGGCTTTGTTTATCTTTATTTTTAAGGGAAAAAACGTGAATTCGGGCAATTTGTTTATAGATAGTTGGACTTTTTCCTGGATCTGAGGGTGGTTGTTGCAAGATTTGTGCTTTGGGATGACATCCTTGTTGTAATGTGAAATTGGGTCGAGGGGGGAACCGGAAAAGATTGCATCTTTGGTTGATTTTACTTGTTTTTGATTTGGAAATCGAATATGGATCATATGATTGGTGGAAAGTTCAAGCTTGGTCGGAAGATTGGCGGTGGATCTTTTGGGGAGCTTTATTTGGGTAATGTGTATATATGTCTGGTTTTGAATTGTAAGATTAGATGGCTGTTGTGGTGTTATTATATTAAAGCTTTGGTTGATTTTGTTGCAGGAACAAATGTTCAAACTGGAGAGGAAGTTGCCGTGAAGCTTGTGAGTATTTTGTTTAAGTGAACCTAAGATTTCATTGTGCAGATTTCCTATTAAGTCTTGATAGGAACTGCCTATCTGTCTTGTCAGAGATTAGTTTGTGATAAGAACAATGCAGATGTTGTGTGTTTTTAGCAGTTAGGACCCATTTGGTAAAATGGTTATATGTCTTTGTAGTTTGAAATGACTGAATTTCTTAAAATGAAATGTGTGGGGTAGCATCCATTCTAGCCAATAAGTAAATAAAAACCTACTTATGAGTAGAATAAGTTGATCATGGCAACCAAACATGCCACTAGTTTCATAATGAGGGTGTTTTGATGACCATATTTTGCAAGGAAGTGTATTAGTGGGCTTTATCAAAGTTTTCTGCAATTAGTCTTACGATTAGCGTATCGGAAATTATATTGTCTAAAATTTTCTGCATATTAGATGTTATGTCTGGTCTCTATCAAATTTTCTTTTGCTTCCAGTTTCCATCATAGTATAAAATCTAATTCTTTAGCTCGCCAGGAACCAGTTAAAACTAAGCATCCCCAGCTTCATTATGAGTCAAAGCTCTATATGCTTCTGCAGGGTGGAAGTGAGTGTAAAGTTTTCTTGTGTTATTTTTTCGTAGACACCCACATATCTTAGTTAATATGTTTTATATTAATGTGATGCACATATTTATTTACCCATTTAAGCTGGAATTCCCCATCTCAAGTGGTTTGGAGTTGAAGGAGAATACAATGCCATGGTTATCGACTTGCTTGGGCCAAGTTTGGAGGACTTATTTAACTATTGCAACAGAAAGTTTTCCTTGAAAACGGTTCTGATGCTTGCCGATCAATTGGTAAGTATTTCTTTGCCCATAAGGCCAAAAGTCTACCCAACTACTATAATCCTAAACCTTTGGGTAACAGATTTAATTGGTTTAATTGATTATCGTTATGTGCAGCTTAATAGGGTGGAGTATATGCACTCAAGAGGATTTCTTCACCGTGATATAAAGCCGGACAACTTCTTAATGGGTTTGGGCCGCAAGGCAAATCAGGTGTGCTATTCAAATTCATTTTATTACTTCCACTTTATTCACATGCTTTGAGATGCAATATGTATTTCATGTATAAATATTTAACAAATCTTTTAATCAAATTTCTACATAACAGGTGTATATCATTGACTATGGTCTTGCCAAAAAGTTTAGAGACCTTCAAACTCATAAGCACATACCATATAGGTAACACACATAGTCTGACATTCTGCTTTCTTTTGCCTACTTATTGTTTGATTAGTAAATATGTTGGCTATGAAGTAGTTAAGATTTGACATTTGTTTGATAATCAAAAAGTTAAATATGAATCATTTACAGGGAAAACAAGAACTTAACAGGCACAGCTCGTTATGCCAGCGTTAATACTCATCGTGGAATTGGTAGGTGATGATATTTTTAAATAAAATTTCTGTTCTTTGCTAATTTTCAAATTAGTAATTTCCTTTTTTTTCTTGCTTGCAGAGCAAAGCAGAAGAGATGATTTGGAGTCTCTTGGCTATGTGCTTATGTATTTCTTAAGGGGAAGGTTTGTCAATACAGTTACCATTCAATTTTGTTTTTTAATTAAAAACATGATTTTATTACTGTATATTTGATTACTCTTTTTATAGCCTTCCATGGCAAGGACTGAAAGCTGGTACCAAGAAGCAGAAATATGACAAGATCAGTGAAAAGAAAATGCTTACACCTGTTGAGGTACCTGGGAAATAATTATGTTCTTTGACCT
Source organism: Cuscuta campestris (assembly GCA_900332095.2). Taxonomy (NCBI): domain Eukaryota; kingdom Viridiplantae; phylum Streptophyta; class Magnoliopsida; order Solanales; family Convolvulaceae; genus Cuscuta; species Cuscuta campestris. The sequence goes on along the minus strand of OOIL02001569.1, from coordinate 261,508 downwards.
TATTGCCCTTGTTCTGTAAATATAATCAACACCATGGTTTGCATATTATGTTGACCAACCAAAATGCAGGTGCTTTGCAAATCTTATCCATCAGAATTCATATCGTATTTTCATTATTGTCGATCACTGAGGTTTGATGACAAGCCGGATTACTCATACCTCAAGAGACTTTTCCGTGATCTTTTCATTAGAGAAGGTAAATGTGTTTGTTTCTTGAATTTATAAAAACAAACTTACAATCATTGGAATGTTCTTTCGCTACGTTTTTGGTGACTTTTGAATTCAGATGAATGTGTTGAAATTAATCTCCGTGCGAAGAATATCACCCAAGTTAAGCAATCACATAAAAAAATCTATCATTATTTATAATATTATACTCCATATGATTCTCTCTCTTAATAATAATTCTTGGAAGTTTATCAAATTTTCTGTCAAAGGTTGTGCCTTTTTATATCAAGATATGGAGTATTAAAGTATCTTGTAATCTCAAAGAGTGGATTATATGTAAATTCTAGTATGTTATTATATTTCCGGTTTAATTTTTTCCCCATATTATCCACAATTGACATCTTTGGTGCAGGCTATCAGTTTGACTATGTGTTTGACTGGACCATATTGAAATATCCTCAGATTGGTTCCAGCTCTAGAGGGCGAGTACGTATTCATCTGTTGTAACATCACCACTTACTTTATGGGTTTCTTTGGTTGTCTCTTGCCAATCAGTAAAAAGTAAAAAATGCAAAGTTTGAAAAAAGAACATTTACTGTATTTGTTATGAATTTTACGATCTCTTTATTATATGTTTTCAGCAACCAGTTGGCAGATTGTCTTTGAACCCAGGAGCAACTGCAGAAAGAGCTGAGAAGACCCCAGGTATTAATTTATTTACCCTCGAAGAACTTCACTACTGCATTTGAGATGTATTCAAGAATGCATATTATTGTCTAGATTTCCCTTTTGATGTCCATGTGATGGGATTTGAACCATTTAAGGCGGGGAAAACAGAGGGTATTATTGTCATTTTCTCCCAAACTCGTTCGATTTCAAATTTTTTCCCTCTTCTTTTTGGATAGTGAGGCAAGAAGGGAGGGATAAGTTATCTGGCGCAGTTGAGGCCTTTGCTAGAAGGAATAACTCTGGCACCGGTTTGCACGGTGGCGATTATTCAAGGCACAAAACTTCAGAGGATATCCCTTCTTCCAAAGATGTGGTGAGTGGAATCCACTTATAGAGTTGAAAGTTTGATTTTTTTTTCCCACGAACTTTGAGAATCAATTAAATTAATTTAAAATCACATTGCATATTTGTACAGAAATGATTTCATTAGATTTATCTTGCAAAAAACTGTCAAAAAATTATTTTTTGCACTTCTCTTCATTCTCAGTTAGCTGACACTGATAGAGGCGGGCGCGTGTCACGGACGGGTAGCACTTCAAGGAGGGGGGTGGTGTCAAGTAGCAGGCCAAGCTCATCCGGCGAGCCCAACAATGACAGCCGTGCGGGTCGGGTGGGGTCCAGCAGCGGGCGGCTAACCTCCTCCTCCCATAGACTGCACCACCATGCCGCCCTCGACTCCTCCAAGTCATCGTCTTTCACCAGATCTGGGCCCACCACCACTCGAGGCGGCGGCGGCGTGCGCGATGACACCCTCCGAAGCTTCGAGCTTCTCACCATCGGCACCGGGCGGAGGAAATAAAAGCCCGAACTCGTTCCCGGACGGACGGACGGTTGACCGAGTTTCGCGCGGGAAGCTGCGCGGGCGGCGGTCGGTTGCCCGGATTTCAAGAACCATGAAAAACCATTTGTCTCCTTCCCACACAATTCATTCCCTTCATTGTAAAATTTACCAGAAGTGGGTAAAAATGTCAGTCCATGGAAAGTCTTTGTTGAAAAGAGAGAACAATTTTTTTTTAAAAAGTGTCAATGTTTGGACTGCAGCAGATGTGTTTCATATTTGTATTTGAACCACTATATATATATTATTGTACTACTAGTACATGCCTAATGCTGGAAACTGCTGTACTGTTTATGTGAGAATTTTGGTTATCTCCAAAGTTGTTTTTACTTTAAGTAGGGGTGGACACTGTTCCATTGTACCGAAATTGAAACCGGCGATTCCATAACCGGTAATGGGGGTGCGGTGTGGTTTCGGTTATATTTTTTGAACCGGAACCGGTGGTTCCGGTTTCAACTCAGTTCCATTTTACTTTTTTTGTGCTAAATTGTAATTTTAGTTTAATAGGAAACTCGTTTTGTGAGAAGAATTATGGGTTTCGAGCTAGAACTAAATGTTTACATTTTGGTAAACAGTAATTGGAACTTGAAAATGTATTTTTTTTGGCTAAAATTTGTTGAGTAATTACTTTTATTTGATTTATTAAAATGATATCGTCAAATAATGCAACCATGGTTTAAAATGACACAATTAAGTAATAAACTACTAATCCTCTGTCATAGACAAATTATGTTTTTTTTAAATGAAAATATTGGTTAGTGTAAGACAACCCACACAATTAAGTAATAAACTACTAATCCTCTGTCATAGACAAATTATGTTTTTTTTAAAAAGATATCGTCATTGTAATTTAGAATTACAATGACACAATTAAGTAATAAATTACTAATCCTCTGTCATAGACAAATTATGTTTTTTTTTAAATGAAAATATTGGTTAGTGTAAGACAACCCACACAGTAATCATTTCCTCAACTTTTACATATCCATTCCTTAATTATAGGTTAATTGTAGAGAATTTGAAGTTAAAGAATCTCACTTTGTAGTTTGTAGCGCAACCAATAGCGATTGGTTGCGGGGTGTTTCAGTCATTGCACTGTAAAACGTCCAAATCCGTGTCAGCACCCGGCCATCTCATTCGCATCAAAAGTCAAGAACACCCCGTTTTCAGATTCTAAATCCCCGAACTGCCCTTCTGCCTGATTGCTTCGCCGGCGATCTTCAAAGGCGAATCCTCAGTTTTCGCCGGCGTCTGCGGTTACATTCACGAACGTATATCTACTTCTCCGGGGAGTCTTTGCTTCCGAGTGGCCATTCCCTCTCAAGGTTCAGCAAATGCGTTTTCGTAACACCTTCCATTGGAGGCTTTGGAGCTGAGCTCCGAGAGCTCTGGTAATGCCATATCTTCGCGCCAATTTCTGCGTTGTATTCGTATCTCGGAGTAATAGGAATCTGGAATCGTAGTTATGAAGATCCTGGACTCCATTTTTGACCGGCGGCTGTTGGAGATCTGAAGCTTTGGAGTGATTGAGCTGAGGATGAAGTCAAGTACTAGGCTTGACTCGGTTGTCTTTCAGCTCACTCCTACCAGAACTAGGTAAAACCTTGTGATTTCATATGGAGCAAACTGAATCCATTGAATTGGTTCTTCAATCGACTAAATAGTTAAGTACCTGAAGAATTGGTTGAACATCAAATGACTGAATCTACGTTTTCCTAATTTAATCATACCTGATTCTCATCACCAGGTGCGATTTGATTATCATTGCTAATGAGAAAAAGGAAAAAATAGCTTCTGGGCTGTTGGATCCTTTTCTTGCTCACCTAAAAACAGCTCAGGACCAAGTTGCAAAGGCTGGCTATTCGATTGTGCTCGAACCAAAACCTCAGAGTGATGCATCATGGTTTACAAAGGGCACAGTGGAAAGGTTTATATGTTTCTTTTTTCATTTATGCTATGTAAAAACTCATTATTGTAACACTGATCTTTTGAGAGAAATCAACCTAAGAAGTAGTAACACTGGTCTTATGCGTCCGTTGGGAATGAGTAAAGAAATGGCTGTAATCGTTGCTTTCAATAGGTTTGTTCGCTTTGTGAGCACTCCAGAGATATTGGAACGGGTGCACACTATAGAATCAGAGATTTTCCAGATTGAAGAAGCAATCACCATACACAGGAAAAATGATATTCAACATGGCAATGTAAGCATTTTAAGGCAGAAACCTATCATAAGTGTACTTCAAGTTATGTACTTCTTAAGTTCTTATATGGGCATACTATTATCCAAGATTTTGAATTCACTACAGTATCTCTTATGTCTGCAACAGGTTGAACACCACCTGGAAAAATCACTGGGAACCTCAGAAGGTACTTCATATTCAAAAAATGAAACGTACTGTTAGGTTTAGATAGGGCCGGCCCGGAAATGTGAAAAAATGAGATTGGCCCTGTGCCAAAATTACGTGTTGGGCCCTATTTTATTTTTTGCAGGGTGTTTGTGCTTTAAAATTAGTGCTAAATTTGATATTTTATAACTACTTCTGTAAGAATTTGAATAATAAAATATAAATTTATATTAAATTTAAAAATATCAAGTAATTACAATAATAAACATCTAACAATATTGAACCTTAAAAGTTTGAGGGCCCTGTGCGGGTGGCCACCTTGCACACCCTTCGGGCCTGCCCATCGTTTAGAATGAGGTTGTCACTTTGCATTCTTTGTGTTTCTTTTGGTCTGTTTATACCATCTGTTTTGATTGAAACATGTGCTAAAGTTTTTTTTTTAATTTTCTCCCTCCCACATGCATCAGTTTCATTATCCCTTTGTAATTCCTTCCTGGTTACTGTTTGCTTGGCAGAAACAACACTATTCTTAAGTTGATCTCTATGATGTTCTGTCTTAAGTTCTATTTTCACTTTCTTTATGATCCTCTTTCTCCCATTTATCTAAATTTCTTGATTAACATAGTGGATCGTCATCATCATCTAGTAATTTGTAATGGTCCTGATGACTAAATTTATTTACAGATAACAAATTGACATCAGGTGTTAATGAGGAAAAAGCTATTGTACTTTACGAGGTATCGGGTCTAGTATCATTTTTGTTCATTTACTTCATCATGTGTTTTTCAGTTTGGTTTTTCATTTGCAGCCTGGTGCACATCAACATGAAAAAAGCAATTCAGCCTCACAGGGAGGAAATTCGAGGTATTTATTCTTTAGTGCCCGAAATCCTTAACTACGTGTGGGTGTGTGGGAGTGTGACTGTTTGTATGTTATGTATTTAGGCTCCTTGGACTAATCAGAACTATCTTTGATGCCATTCATACTAATTACTTGTTCATCCTTGTTGATGAGCAAATTTTATTCAATCAACTTTTAGCATGTTATGTACTAGGTTCCTCTAAGTTGAGTATTAAAAAGTGAAATTATATGCTTGAAATTACATGTTATGGCTACTAATAAGATGACCACATTCTTTTTTGAATAAGTTATTACTTGATGAAATTATATGCTTGAATTGGTTGTAGAACTCTCATACGTGGTACTTTTCTTAATAGTGCCTAAGGCACTATCTAGCCTGTGTGTACTTTTGTGTCATTTTTTTTGTTGGTTCTCCATTACTTCCCTACATGTACTTTGTATTGTTGTTTGGTCTGCATGCTTGATTTCACACATAGCTGTGTTTTCTTATATGGAGTCGTAGAGAAATTTAGGAATCTTAAACAGCATTTGAGTATTGAAATTTAGGTGAATTTAGTTTTAATATGAAATTAGGCCTAAGAGTATGCACTTTCATCAAGTAGAACAGTATTGAACATTAAACAAATGAATGCATGCAGTGGATGCTTCTCACCTTGATTCTATGTTAAGAACATGCCTCTCTGGGATCATTAAACACTATTATCATTTATCAGTAGAATGGCTGTCAGTTTTAAAAATGTAAGAACTCTATTTTTTCTCCCTGAATCTGCATGCTAGAGCACAACTTCTGAAAGTTCTTAAGACACGCAAATCTGTGCTACAAAAGGAACAAGGAATGGCCTTTGCTCGTGCTGTAGCTGCTGGTTTTGATATTGACTACATGGTTCCTCTGCTATCCTTTGCTGATTGCTTTGGAGCCTCACGGTTGAGGTAAGAAAGAATTTTCCATTCTGCTGAGTGTTGGCTGATACAAATCATCTAAAGTCTTCCTTAAAATGATATATGATGTAAAGTGTAGGTAAAGAACCTCCATCTGTTTAGCTTCCTCTATTTCATTGAACATAATGGAAATAATAGAACACCCATTCTTTAACAGACCCTTCTTATACCAAACATGGAAATTCACTTCCCCCCTCTATCTCTTCTATTCATTCTTGCTCTCACCTAATGTCTTGTGAAATGCTTTTTGTGTCAGGGATGCAAGCTTAAGATTTATGGAACTCTGGAAGAAAAAACATGAGACTGGACAATGGCTTGAAATGGGTGCAGCAGAAGCAATTGCCAGTCAATCAGATATGTTTGTCATGAATGCATCTGACTCAAACACTGATCTGGCTTCAGAGGCTGATGGGAAACTAAACACGGATGGTACTGCAGGTTGAGATTTAAAGTCACTAGCTATTTTCAATTTCCTTATGATGTCAAGAGCTTAAATGTGATTATGTGAAATGAGATATAAGAAGTAGGAGTAAAATCTTATTTGGTGTGTAGACTGATCACACCTAGTTTTTGTTCACTTCCATAATTTGTCCCATGCTCTTTGAGAAGCATGGAGAGGCACGTGTGCGTCTGTCTGATCCACATGCACTGATGCCTTTGGATACACAATAGTTCACTTGACTGAATCACTTCAAGTATGAATACTGTAAAAAGAACCCCTTGCAAAATAGTCTGCCATCGTGGCACTTCTGGTGTCTAGGCACACCACTATTAGTTTAAACTCATTTATAAAACTTTGTAGTCTATATATGTTGTGTTTCATCTGTAAGGCTAGATTATACTATTATAGTTTATTCCCCCTCCCTTTTTTTCCTTGATCCAACAAAAAAAACAAGGAACATAACTAGCTACATATGGATTCTAAGCCATTAGCATCCTCCCAGATGGTTGTTATGTTCTCGGGCATAACAACACGTCGCAGGGCGTTATGTTTGGGTTAGAAGCTCCTATGAGGGGGAGACCTTACCTATGGTGTGCTGCCTTCCTGCTCAAGAACAAAAAGAAATGCCGAACCTGAGAAAAAGAAGAGTGAACAAGAGAGAGTTTTAGATGAGTGTTTTATTATAACTCCAAAACTACAATTGATTAAAGGCTCCAAAACCCCTTTTACAAGAAAAAGACAAACCTTAAACAGTCTTACAAAATACCAAGAGACCTATTTGTAATCAACTACTTAATTTAAATAAAATAGTAAATGTAATCTTAACGAAAGTAATCAACATTTTTCTTTAACTGAAAAGGGAAATGTAACTTGTTTCCACAATGTGCCTTTCCTATTTCTGCCCAGTCTGCCCTCTTTAATCGCTGGCACACCATACCGGCCAACGCGAAACACCTCATGGATAGTTGATCAATAAAATTTTCATTCACTCTGTTGTAAAACTTCGTGAACAATTTAGCAATAAATTTTAGAAAATGCATAAACTTTTACTCTCTCAAATGACACAAGTATTCTGTAATTATGATTTTCTGTTTGACAATATGACCTAGCATGAAAACTGTTTCTGAATTTTTATCTTTTAGGAAAAAATTTATTATTTTGAATGCTATACATTTAAATTTTTTTATTGATAGGCTTCCTCTGTTCTGTAATAGCTACAACATCTCATCTGTAATTTTATTTGGACTAGCCATGTGATCAAGTTTGTAATTACATGTCTAGGTGAAAGGCAGAGAACAGATCAGCAGGTGCCCAGTGATCAACAGCAATTCTTTCAAAACAAGTTTTCTCAACCGATGTTTCCTCCTTGGGCAATGAATCATCCAGCCTCTGTCATGCCTGTTCTCCAACCGTACTCAGTGCATGGGGTACCCTATTATCAAACTTATTCCGGAAATGATGCTTTTTATCACCTACCTTACCTACCACATATGGAGGATTCAAGTGCAGATGTCGTGCATAGAACTAGGCAAAAGGGGTGGTCTATGGATGGAAAAGACACTAATTCTGAGGAATCCCTGGATGACTCGGACTTGGACAATGAGGACCCACAGTATCATGAGCTTAGGAAGAACTCAAGGCGATCTAGAAAAAGGCATTCAGGAAAAGTTGTCATTCAAAACATTAATTATATTTCCAAAACAAAGAACTCCACTAATAGTGACTCGGGATCAGATTCAGATACTGATAGCAATGCAGATGGTGAAGATCTTCTGTATAATATTTCTCAATCATCTAAAACAAAAAGTAGTCGTGGAAAGCATTTGAGTAACCTTTCTTATGATAAAGAAGAATATGTCATCAATGAGAAGATGGAAACAGACAGTGGGCAATGGTTGGCTTTTCAAAATCTTTTGTTCAGAGAGAAGGATGACGGCAACCACAGTATAAAAGATCATATGTTAGCTGAGAAAGAAGGAAGAACGGCCATGCCTAGAACTGCAAATGATGAATTCATTGTTAATGGTCGAGTAACTGATTTACACTTGAATAACTCCTTGGATCCACTAGTTGAGAATGGAGGAAATGCTACTAATGAACTGCGGCATACTTTCTCAAATGGTATTGCTGATGAATCTTTCCTAGTAACACTTAGATCCATGGCATCAGATGATGCTGTACCAGACAATAGAACTATCATTGAGCTAGCTTCTGAGCTTCCAGCAACACTAAGAAACACTGAAATTAATTCTCATAGAGAAAGTAGTCTATTTAATTATGAGCCAAATGATTTGGGTTTGGTTCTCGGTCATGGAACACAAAAATGCTCTGGTGGATATGACCCATCCTGGGATTCTGAAATGCAAGTTTGTCTTAGAGATAATGAATCTCATGAGAAAGGTAAGAAGGAAGTCCAGAATAATAATCTGAAAAAAGGACCTCAGAAACCAGAGGATCGTAGGTCAAAAGCTACTGCCGGTTTAGACAAGAAAAGGGTTGGTGGACCTATTAAGAAAGGAAACATTTCAAAAAGTAGTCCTTTAGATGATGCACGAGTTCGAGCTGAGAGAATTAGATCCTTCAAAAGTGACATCCAGAAGATGAAAAAAGAGAAGGTAAACTATTTAATATACTACTCGGTATTAAGGATATCTTTGGAACCTAGAAAATGGTACGAAAAGAGAGAATGCCTAGAAAATGATTTTACCAAAATCAATGTCGATATTTCCACCGATATTTTTAAAGTACTGAATTGCTGATATATCTACCGATACTGGTATTTTCTTCCCTCTGCTTTATAAAGAAGGAACTTCAAAATTCAAACCTTAAACTAATTTTTTAAACATATTTTAAGATAGTCCTTAATAATACTGTAGTAGTTTTCCTTGATCGTAATTTACTTAGACTTATATTCTATACTTGCAATTTTAATTTACTTGCACATAAAACTAGGTATATAGCGGTGCGGCGCACAAATGCACCGATAGTGTGTTTTGAATTTGAACAAATATATAAAAAATTAATTCATTTACTTTGAACCCATTTTTAGTTCCCCCAACTTTTTCTTTTGTTGTAAATTTCCTTTTTTCCCCTGCATATATTATCCCCATCATTTCCCGGGTTTCAAACAGACTTACTGGAAAAGTGTTGGTCTGAAAGTATCCAGAGATGATGCTAATGTTATTATTGTTTTCTGATGCTGGGCCGAAACTATGTATTATTGAGATGTTGTTGATAGTCAAGTGAACTGCCCATGCTATCAATGTTTTCTGATGCTGGGCTGGCATAAACACCACAAATACATCATGCATCTCACTCTCTATTATTTTCATTATTTTTTTTTATAGTTGATCTATTCTCCAGTCGAATTAGATGTGTGACTTCTTTACCTTTTAAACAGGAAGAGGCTGACCTTAAACGCTTAGAAGCTTTGAAGTTGGAGAGACAAAAGAGAATTGCAGCAAGAGGCAGCTCAAGCTCTACTCTTTCAGCTTCATCTCAAACAAGAGGGTTGGCCACAAAAGTGTCTCCAAATTCTGTTAAAGGATCTAAATTCAGTGATGCAGAGCCAGGATCATCATCACCTTTACAGATATCCAAAAGAAGAACTCCCATCGGCTCCAATGATTCACAAAAAGCTTCTAAATCCTCTAGAAGAAGTGATGGTAATCTGGCAAATAATCGGTTGACTAAATCAGCAACATCATTGTCTGTGTCCAATAAGGAAACTAGCAGTGTCACACCTGATTCAAAAACATCAAGGGCAAGATTCAGAAGATTATCTGAGCCCAAAACACTCAGCAGTGTAGCATCAAAGCCAAGGGGGCGCAATTCTGAATTAGCATCCAAGTCCAAGCTAAATGATGTCAATGAAAGCAAGAAGATATCAGCTCTGATGGACCTTGATAAGAAGAAAGCTGCTACTCTTCCTGAACTGAAGATAAGAACGTCCAAGGTTAAAGATTCTGGACCTCCATTCATGAAAAGCAGAAAACTTTCACAGGAGAGTCAAGGAGATGAAATCATCGTTGAGAAGACTGTTGTTATGCTCGAGTGTGAAAAACAGTCTTTACCTTCGCCCAGTGGATCCGTAAAAAATTTGGTAAAGCACAATCTACAATCTGATATTGATGATAGGGGAGCAAAAATTGCAGTGGCATCTGACTATGCTTTCATAGACGCACCGCCTTCGCCCTTTGAAGGATTTATCAGGGGAACTATTCCTGGCCGCCTTCTCGAACAACTTAATTCTCAGGAGGTAATTTGTAGTAGATACGTTTGTTTAAGCTGCTTTAAGGGCCTGTCTGTATTGAAAGTTTTGGAGGGGTTTGGAAGGGAATGGTTTTGGAGGGCTATGTTCAGAGGCAGTCACACACACACACACACACACTAATACTATCATGTAAGGCCATCCATGCTATTTGTAGTCAAGATTTAATATGTACCAACTTCTAGAGTTCCGTCATACCTATAAACGTACTCCATTCGAACAAAAGAATCATATTTTAAGAACTTTGTAAAAAAAAAAAAAGAAGAATCAGTTTTAAAAGCAAAATAATGTTGTAAAGCCAAACATCAAGTAATTGTAGTCAATTACTCATGAAAAAAAGTTTTTGGGTAAAGTGACCATTCATAACTTGTAAAATCTTGTGTCTAGATTGGATTGACTAAAAAGATGGAATTCACAGGGAAAAAGCTGTGCCTTGCTCAAATTTGACACTTTTATGGGACTGAGGGAGTAATATTTTATGCGTAAATTTTAGGTAGGAGCAAGTTCTGTTGAGGAGACACCCAAATTTGCAAATATTGATGGTGCTGGAAGGCCTTACTATCAAGCCCCATATGCTCGGGTCTCCTCATTAGAAGAACCCTGTACTGGAAATTCGGCATCCCCAGAACCTGATAAAGTAAATGTTGATGACGTGAAGACTATAACTGCAACATATAATGTTCAAGAAGCTTCGGAGAAGACTCAATCTAAGGAAACATCGAAAGGATTCAAACGACTCTTGAAATTTGGGAAGAAGAACCAATCACCTGTGGCAAGTGATAAAAATCTTGAACCAGACAGCAAGCGTGTTGTTGGTGTAAATCAGGGGCATACTGCAACAAGTACTGCTTCATCAAATGAAGGTAACAAGACTTTGGATACCATGAAATTGCATATTTGCAGGGAAAGAAAAAAAATTGCTTATGAAATTGTTTTTTTTAATGTTTGGGTTATGGAATTAGGAAAATCAAATTTGTTTACAGTATATATCTTAGTTTATATAATCCACACACACATGCGCGTGCACACACACTCCATGTTAAGTGTTCTCATGTTTGTAAGCTAACCATTCAAACTGTTTCTTCCAGTTTACACATTGAAGAATTTAATATCTCAAGATGAAGTCCCAAACACTGGAAATGCTGTTCAAAAGTGTAAGTAAATGTCATAATTTATTTATTTTTTGGCTTCTTGATTTTTGAAATGTTTTTCTTTTGTATAAATAAATTGTGTTCTTCTCTAATTTGGATGCAGCTCGCCATTTTTCTCTGTTATCTCCTTTCCGGAGCAAGACGACTGAAAAGAAGCTGGCATCTTAAAGAAAGAGCATCTTCTGTTTCAAGTTTCAGACATTATTTCTGGTTGTTTGATTTGGAAATTTCCTCATCACGCCCTTACCTATTTGTAACAACTTGACCTCTATTATTATTATTAATTATTATTATTATTATTATTATTATTATTATTATTATTATTATTATTATTATTATTATTATTATTATTATTATTATTATTATTATTGAGGAAGTCTTAAATGACACTAGAGTAATTGATGTCAATTGCTTAGACTAGTTCATTTGAAACACCTATGGTGCCCCCGTTGGTAAATAAGATGATTCATACTCTCTAACTTCCCCCTAATTTAAATCAACAACAACAATAACCCAGGTGAATCCCACAACAGTAGGGTCTGGAGAGGGTTGTGTATGCAGACCTTGCCCCTACTCGGAGGTAGGGAGGCTGTTTCCAAGAGACCCTCGGCTCCACTTGCACAAAAATATGGAAGGGAACACAGTATAGCACAGATAAAGCATCAAGTACAAGCAACAAGTACAACTGGATGCAAAAAATGTTTTTAGTATGAACATTACGTTGTTCTAACAACTGGATGTGCCATACATCATGGTCATGGTAACCTTGTAATTAAAAGCTATCAATGATGGTTCATACCATTTAATGTAGTGAAGTAATTTAAATCAATGCAAAAAGCTAGGGCAGAATACGTTATAAGTTGTACAATCTAAAAATGTTTAAACTAGTCCCTATATTCAAAATTGAAGCAATTTAGTCCATGTACTATTTGTTTTCTTTCAATCAAATCTTTCTCTTCACTCGTTTCTTATAAATTACCCCAAAGTTTTAGTAATGTCTATTTTTACTGTAGATGACATGGAAAAATTGTTTAACATAATAATTCATACTTTTATATTGATTTTAGTTATCATATAATAAATAATTTTTTTTCCTAATTTTTTTTCATAAAAGAAAATAAATGATGTTAATTTTTCTTAGTAATTTTTTTAATATGCATGAATAAAAATGTCAAGACAAGGATTTTATCATCTATAGTAAAGTTAGATGTTATCAATAAGAATTTGGGGCAATAAATAAGAGACAAGTGAAGAGAATATCCTGATTGAACAAAAGAGAATAGTATAATGTCTTAATTGAGCACAAAAGCTAATTTGAACATTTTTAGATTTGAGTTTGGGATAATGGACTGGAGATTTATTAGGTAATTTAGGAAGCATAGTAGGCCACACCATAGTGGGCGTGTTTGGGAAATAGAAAATGATTCTTCGACTAGCTTTTAATTTTTTTGGCTGATTTTTCACTTTGTTTGGTAAATAATGACTTGTTTTATTTAGATGTATGATCTGAAAAGTCAAAATTTAAAAAATCAAGGGAATAGCTTATGGACTTGGTTGTTAGACAAATTAATTTTTTTAATCAGTTTTTAGCACCACAAATCACAATTTATTACCATCATCCTTAGTATCCAACATAGAAAATATATGAATCAACTACCCAAAACTAGCTACATCACTCTTCTGAAAATAAACTTATAATATTGAAAATAATATGGTTGATCACTTCTTCAATCTTCATCCTCTTTTGATGCATAACCTCAATTCTAACCTTCCAATTTTGCTTTGATGTACATTTGCAAAGCCCTCCACACTACTTTATATATTCCTTGTGCAATATTACAAGCCCATAAAAAGTGTTAGCCTAATTTCAATCTTCTTTCCACATAGCTTACATGTATTAATAGTTAAGAACTTACAGATTTAATCATTTGTTTGCAGTCTCCTTCACCATAACATCCATAGTATAGTTTGAAATTTAAGAGGTGTGAGGTTATTTCATACCCAATCTTTCCATTTAGGTGTGATCTTCTCCCCTTGCAACCATTTATATTCAGATGTGACTTTATAAGGTTTCCCTCTAGACATCTTTGTAAAATTTGTTTCTGATCGTGATATGATAACAATATTATTCCATTGTAGAATATTCCTTATTCTCAGCCCATCATATTTTTTTTATCATTTTTCTTTATAGATTTTTATTATTACATGTAAATAAAATTAAAGTTGAAAACATTTAAAATAAAAAAATATCTTTTATTAAGAAAAAATAGAAAAATTTACTCATTCTCTCTAAAATTGGCTTAGTGAAAAAAAACTTACATTATTGGTGCCCTCCAATTTAACTATCGTACTACATCTCATTAAAATTTTGTATATTATCAATTTCTTATGAATTATATAAAAATATAATTTAACATATTAAAGATTTAATTTTTAGAAGACAAAAATAAAAACAAATATTGTATATGTTTTGTTACAAATAATGTGTGAGAGTGTATATTATGCATGATATGTACTATGCATGTATATATACTTTTAATTTTTAAATTTTTAAATAATTATTTACAAATTGTTAATTTTACCAAATATATTCAGATGGTCAAACCATTCAAACTCAGCCAATGTCACACTGTCACCGGTACGTTCTGCAGCTCTTCTCTCCCTTAAACCTCCGGAAAACCCCCTCGAAAACCCCTCTGCATTTTCCTCTTAGAAGCAGCAAAAATGGCTGTTTCTCATCTCCTTCGGCTCAGGTGTGCCTCGCATATCGCCAGAATAGGTAAACAACTCCCTATCCATTTCACGAAATCCGGTTTTCTTCAAATCTCTGCTCTGCTATGCTTTACAATTCCAATTTTCTGTTTCCTTTTTGTGCTTTCCTATGTTTATGTGTGTATAATTCGCATAGGATCTGTACGGACGAGAATGTTGTGCTCTTCGTTGGCCGCCTCTGATGGAAGCAGCGAGAAGGATCCACAGCCGAAGAAATCTGAGCTTGCCAAGCAGCGAAAAACCGAAATTGTGGAGTCGTTTGTTAGGAAGTGAGCTCCCCCTTTTCAGAAATCTGCATTGGTTATTCATTTCAAAATTATTGTCAGATTACCGCAAATGTAGCTAAGCATCCTTCATAATTATGTTTTTTTTTATAATTAATCAATCGATATCAAGCTACATTTCTGTTGGTGTTGCAACCTAGGATCTCTGTTAAGTAACTTGGGATTTTGAAAACACCAATGTCTTTTAATCTTTATTTGGATGTGAAGCTTAGTTTACCTCTGTGTGAAAATTATTGAGGGGAAATCATGCTTTTAAGCCTGCTTAAGAAATATCGGTTAGGGTTGGCTTTATGTACATGACCATTTGTGGATCTTTCATAAGTGAAGGAAATGTGTACTTTAAAATTGTACATTAGGTCTTGAGTTATAGTGGTTTCTACTTCTGTTCAATGTTAATGTGTTTCTCGGAAAGTCCCGCTTTATGTTGAGGCTATCAATTTTAGAGTGCTTGGAAGGACTTGGTTTCCAATCAAGTGTTGTCTTCAAATCATTAACGGTGTGCTTGGAACCTGCTAAATGATAGAGAAAGAAACTAGGGAAATAGAAGGAAATGTTAGAACTTTTTTTTTGTGGGCATACAAAAAGTTAATTCAAAATCAATAGAATAGTTTAATACTCCCTAGTCCCTACAAAGATTGCATCACAGATATCTCCACGATTCTTGCAAAATCTGCAGAACCTCAGTAATCAGTGAATGGAAAGCGATGAACCATCTCCATTTATTACTTCGCTTCCAGGTGAAGTATTGAAATATTAGGATACGTCTACAGTTTACAATCTAATCTATTATTCTCACATTCATACTGGTCCTAATTTCTTCTCTTTATTTTGTATATAAACACATGCATTGCACTCCTTGACATCATCATAAGTGATATACATCATATTCCTATCATACTTTTACTACCAGTATGCCTTCATTGCCAATGGAGTCAAAATAGCCCATTTTGACAAGGTTTTTGCTTTGCGTAAATAATGGACTAAATCAAAATGGCGAATTAAACTTTCCTTGCGTCTCACCCTCTATGAAACATTGGAAAAAAATGCATCAATACATCAAGGGTCTAACCGGAACAATCTCTTTTTTTTAGAGAGGAAAGATTACATACATTTCGAGCACCACACCCCAACGTTGTTGGGAATGTGCAGGGTTTGTTGTTATTTTAATCCTACTACTTTTCCATCATCTCTAATGGAGCCAAAGTTTCACTATTTTTTGGATTTGGGATATGATGTAATAAAGCAAAATGACTTTTTAAACTGTTTGTCCTTTTATATTGAAGTAGCACCTGGTCAGTGCAACTTTCATTGCTCATCATGGGTCATGTTGAAAAAACTGCTCTATTTTTTTTTGTTTTGAACATAGGGGTCAAGTTGCGTACATCCAACCCTCCCTTACCCTCTAATGGGTGGGAGCCTTGAGGCACCGGGATAATCCTACTTCTAGTCTGTCATATTGTTTCCGGTATCTCGGGGTGGTGGTGTTGGATGCCACCCGCTAGCCATCTAATATAACAATATTAAACATAAAAAACAAAAGAATTGCAAGACAGTTCTTTCAGCATGTTTTTGAAATACTGACTGTTCTAATTTATAGTAATTTACATAAGTTACTCTTAGTTCCCCCATCTTTCCATACCATTTTCTGGATTCCAAACATTGCCTAAGTGTCTTTTAGGGTGAAATTGATGCATCAAGTATTTTCTAAGGGTGTTACAGATCTTGGGATTTCATGTCATTTCTAAAGTAGTTGCTACCTTTTGTGTAGTTGTGAGTGCTATGTATTATTATTTTTTGTTTAGCACCTTCGACGAGGTGTAATTAATACAAACCACCAAATTGTTTGATCCTTTGTCTTGATGATAATAATTATTTCACTTTAATTTTATTTAAAATTTTCGAGTAGGGGCAAGGTTTGGGTCCACACGACCTCATGAGAGCCTACTTTCGTGGGATCATACTGGTCTGGTTTGTTGCTGTTTAATTTGATTTAAAATTTTTGGCCTGGGCAGAACGGTCTATGAAGAACACCATAAAGTTTATATATCTTATCATGTGAAATTTGAATGATGATTATTTCCATTCTATATTCTGAAGCATTTGAAATATGAACATACTAGATATATGGAGGAAAATAAAGGTATGTTCCCCAAAACAATTCACGTTCACAAGGAAGTGGGCGGTTCATGGCATAGCTTGAAGGGAATGCTTGAGTTCATAAAGGAGAAATTGACAGGAAAATCTGAAGAGCAAAAATCCCCTGATGAAGCTAAAGTTTCTGGCAATATTATGTCACACAGGGTTGATGATAGTAGTGGTGATGGAGCACATATTCACCAGCATGCTGACAAAGCAGATGCCGAGTCTGTTCCTCACAATGTTAACCTTCCTATAAATTCAGAACCAGAAGTTGGTACAAAGATTGAATCTGTTTCTGACAATGTTAACCTTTCTATAAATTCAGAACCAGAAGTTGGTACAAAGATAGTGTCACAGACTGTTCCAGGATTTGTGCAACAACTGCAGAACTGTGAACCATCAAGAAATGATAGTAGTAATCAGAAAACGGAAAACAAAGATATATTCTCAGGAATTATATCAGTCATTAAGGTTAGGAATTCAACAAGATTGGATGAAGCATCGCCTTCTAATACTTTGGTTCCAAGTGAAGAAACTAAAAATTTGCTGGACAGTTCTATCACCAGTTTCCTTGACAAGTCAACTGAACCTTTCCATGATGTTTCTGGGGATGCGAGTTCTGATATAAATGGATTAATTGGTTGCCTTAAGGCCCTTCCTCAGGTGCCCATTGATAGGCCTAGGGAAACCAAGATTTGTAACAATGGCAGTGAAGATCGGAGTGGCAGATCAGTAATTACTCCAAGTTTTGAGAAGAAAGAAGGAAATGCATCTCCTTTACACCATCTCTTCGTGCCGGTAAAGAAAAATTCTCCACATTCTGAAGTTGTACAGCCTGTGAGAGAGAAGGGTAATGTGAATCAGCAGACCAGGAATGGTGCAAATTCGTTTGAGAAGGAATCTCTTCAAAACAAAGTGTTAGTGAGGTTTTTGCCT
Source organism: Cuscuta campestris (assembly GCA_900332095.2). NCBI lineage: Eukaryota > Viridiplantae > Streptophyta > Magnoliopsida > Solanales > Convolvulaceae > Cuscuta > Cuscuta campestris. Next base: position 243,634 of record OOIL02001569.1, on the reverse strand, counting down.
AAATTTGTTGAACATAAAGACATTGCTCAGGCCTTCAGTGATATTTCAAAGGTTTTGGTATCCTCTCCAATAAGTTCTTCCTATGGTTCTGCCTACGTTTATTTTAAGGTTAGTTCTTTCGAAGAACATTTATTTGATCTGGTCCGATAAACTACATATCTGTCACTTTTAAATTTTTGGTGGCTCTTGTTATATGATTATCACTTAAGAAATTGATGGAGCAGGAGCATCAAATATAAAGTCTTTATGTTTTATCTTTCGTGTTGCCATTAAATACAATTCACGGTGAAAAAGGCATTGTAAATCATGTTGTATTAAATGTGTAACAAGTTACGGAGTAATAAATAAAGATAAATTGGTAAGATTAGGTAACTTGTGATTGATTAGAAAAATTTCATGCAAACTTGTTCGAGTAATTATAAATGTCATATTGAAGATTGCATAAAAGTGAGTTTTTTTTAGAACACATAAAAGTGAGTTAATATGACATTATGCAGAACAGGAGATTAGCAATGATCACTATTTAGTAATGACATTATACGGAGTTTTTTTTTTTAAAGAACATTGATACAACTGCCTACATTTGAAACCAAAATGCTTCTCTCTTCTAAACAAGTTCTATGGACTCTATTTTCACTTCTCAGTGTATTGATTTCCGTGATTTCAGATTGGGAGAACTGGTTTGGGATGGAGGGAGTATGGAACATCAGTGTCGATTTAAATATGAAACTGAACATAATAAATTCGTCATATTATATATGCTAAAGAAGTTCATTAAGATAAGTCATGTTCTGAGTTCTGACCCAACAGGTTGGTTTAATGTCCTCATACATAGACCATTTATAATACAGAGTATCACATGTTCTGACCCAACGGGTTGGTTGTGTTGCAGTCTGAGGAAGGAATGAAAAAAGCTCTTGAAAGAACTGATGTGCAAGTGAAAGGTTCTACAGTAATTGTAGGACCAGCAACTTCTACTCCATTGAAAGGTGTGCGGAGGGCATCCATTCCAGATTTGATTGGTCTCCCTGATGTCCCAGCCGCCTTAGTAAAGAATCCTAAGCTGACAGTTATGATCACTGACATAGCCCGTGAGACAAGGTTTCATCATATCCAACACGCTTTTTCTTTCGCCAAAACCAAGATCTCCCAAGTGCTCTTTGGTTCGTCCCAAAACGTTGCTTTTGTTGAGTTTGAGGTTAGTTTTTTTCTTTATTTCTTTGGTTGGGGTGGGGGGGGGGGGTTGGGGTGGGGTGGGGGGTTAAATAATAAACTGCTGTTTTTAACTAGCAACTTCACACAATATTTTAATTGGAACTGCAAATCTGACAGACAGAAGAAGACAAAGAGAATGCTCTTACTCGACACTCAATCAATGGACTGGGAAGGAAGTCATTGATCTGTAGAGTGGATGCACCAAAAACCACTGTTGTAAGAATTTCAAACTTTGTTTGGTCATCAAGGGAAGAACTACCCGCCCTTTGCAAATCTTTTGGGAACGTCAAGTCGCTTCAGCGCAGAAATAGAGACACAACCGATGTGCACTTCCATATTGCTGAATGGCCAAACATGGCAACAATCTTGAATAGGTAAATCCCACATTCCATTCCTTCGTCTTCCCCTCATGCTTACTCATATCATGCAATGGTTAATACGGTTGTTTCATCTAATTTGTAATCATATTATATGTATGCGTAGGCTAAACGGAACTGAAATCGGGGGTCAGCGGTTGATAGCTCAACCGGCACCAGTGTACCCTCCAGATGTTCTTGAAGCTCTATGGAATGATGGGGAAGGGAGACAACATTTGAGGAACACATTCCACAATCTGCTGAAAAACATCAGTGGGAGCAGTCCAGTTGGTGCTGGAACAGAAGAGGTAATAGATGGTCTTTTTGAGGATAGAGTGAGAAGCTAATTGAATTTCCTTTTAGCTCCTTGAGTAAAAACATGGGATTCCCCTGCCCTATATATGATCTAAGACATCCGTGATTTTGCCCTTGCAAAAAGTCTAATGTAGGACTCTTAAAGTAAAAAACNTATGGAATGATGGGGAAGGGAGACAACATTTGAGGAACACATTCCACAATCTGCTGAAAAACATCAGTGGGAGCAGTCCAGTTGGTGCTGGAACAGAAGAGGTAATAGATGGTCTTTTTGAGGATAGAGTGAGAAGCTAATTGAATTTCCTTTTAGCTCCTTGAGTAAAAACATGGGATTCCCCTGCCCTATATATGATCTAAGACATCCGTGATTTTGCCCTTGCAAAAAGTCTAATGTAGGACTCTTAAAGTAAAAAACATTCTTTGCTGGGTCTACGATCGCAAAAATTTGAGCTTTTGATTGAGTTAATTTTTTTAAACATGGTATCAGGTAATTGTTAATTTAGAGGTTACCAGTCCGCACTTTATTTTTATTCGGTTTAAAAAAATAGTACTACGTAATTAGTATTCAGGAAACTGTTGATATTACATTTTTATCGAAACACTATTTTTTTCATGTATCAGAGTCAAAATTTACAAATTTTGATAAGAAAAAGTCAAATGAGAATATTATTTTCAAAAGAGATAGCATTTACTATTTTTGTCACTTTTGCACTTTCTAATGCACCAAAAATTGCCAAAATGAGGAGTATAATTCTCTTTTGTTGGGTGTGGATTGGGAGGTTTTAAACTTCAAACCAAAAGGTTTTATCCAACACAACATTATTAATTTGAATTTATAAGTCATGATAAACAAAGGGTTAAAAGTAATTTGGATAATACCCCAGGGTATTTGTCAAGCACATCACATTACCTTTATGACTTCTTTTTTTAAAATTTATTTTCACTTTTCTTTTAGTATAGATAAATTCATTTAGGTTTAGTTCACATAAATTCAATCTAATAGTACAACACTTTGCAAATATATTATTCTCTTCGTCCCAATTTAAATTGCATGTTAACTATTCATATGGTCAAATTTTATTACTTTATTTTCATATTTTCATTAGATATTTTATAAAATAATATAGTCATGTTACTATTAGTTTTGTAGATTTTTTTATATAGTTTTTAAATATATAATTTTTATTTTTTAATTCTACACCATTTTTTAAATAAAATGATTTGAAAATAGCTTCAGTCAAACATCGTAAACCGAAACAAGACGATTTAAATTAGGACACATAGACTTGCCAAATACCGTGTGGTACATTGACATCATTTTGCTTTCAATTGGAAGTTAGAAGTTAAAATCTCAATGGAGACATTGACTTTTTGTCTTTGAGTTGATAGTGTTAAAAAACAAATGGATTCAAAATCATTAAGGTCCTATTCTTTTGAATTCAAAAAATTAATTTCTAATTATTTTTCAGTTTCTTTTAACTTCTTTTAGTTCTATCTAATTTTTTCCAATTTCTTTCAACGAACACTTAAAAAAATATTACTACCTCCATCCCACTGTCTTTGTCCACATTTGACTTTTGGAACTGTTCATCTAAGCACTTTGACTCATCAAATTCTCTCAATGTATAAGCTTAAATATAGTCATGTGTGATCTTGTTTGATTTGTCTTAACATATAGATTATTAATATATAATTTCTATAATTTTTTAATATACAAATTACAAGATAAAATGAATTAAAGAAGTGCATTGGATGGTGTGCCAAAAGGTAAGTGAACAAAGACAGTGGGACGGATGGAGTATATATGATGAATATACAATAACATTATATATTTAAATTTATAAGATATTGGCTCAAACACATAAAAGAATGAATATTTTTATATCCAAAATTAGAATTTTCTTACATATTTATATGGGTAATCATTTGATTAAATGACTTTTTAACCCTTTAATTTTTCTAATATTTTCCAACTTCTTTAAACTTCTTCGAACATCCTACTCTAAAATTACCATCCAAAAGAAAATACCTAAATTACGTTTACCATACTTTCGAAATGTTTCATGCCTCCTTTTGACGATTTGGTCCGTATGTGGGAAAGTTTATTGTTTAAATAAATTAAACGGAAACATCGAACAACACAGGGTTCTATGGTGTAGTGGTTAGCACTCTGGACTATGAATCCAGCGACCTGGGTTCGACTCTGGGTAGGACCTTTCTTCTTTACGTTTTTCTTTGGTGGAACAAATCATTTTCTTCTTCCTTTTTTCTCTCCTTTTTTATAATGTGGAGTGCTGTCTTAAATAATCATTAATCAATATAATCCGCAACCACAAAGAGTTATGAATTAAAAACTATTTCTGTTTTGTTTAAAAGCATTCCTATTTTGGTTTAAGAGAAAATTATTTTTTGTAATTTGACTTTCTAATTAATTAAATGCTTAACATTAAAGAAGGTCTGGGACTCCCGGTAGGACCTTTCTTCTTTACGTTTTTCTTTGGTGGAACAAATCATTTTCTTCTTCCTTCTTTTTTCTCTCCTTTTTTATAATGTGGAGTGCTGTCTTAAATAATCATTAATCAATATACTCCGCAACCACAAAGAGTTATGAATTAAAAACTATTTCTGTTTTTTTAAAAGCATTCCTATTTTGGTTTAAGAGAAAATTATTTTTTGTAATTTGACTTTCTAATTAATTAAATGCTTAACATTAAAGAAGGTCTGGGATGATTTTTAAAAATAGTAAATTCCATAATTGATCCTTTATAACAGGGGGGTTTCTCTATTTAGTCCTCTATTATCAAATATTACTCCAGTGGTCCTTCTTTTATGGGTATCTTTCCAGAAATAGTCCTTTTTTTGATCTTCAATCATATTGGTGTTAATTTGAGGGGCAAAAGTATAATTTCACAATGATAATATATCTTTTTTGTCATACACAATTTCAAAGGTTGTTCCATTTGCGTCGTTTGTGAACTACAGTCGCTTTCTACTATAACCATAGTCTACAAATGTGGTCTTTCGTCGGAATTTTAGCCCACAATCATAGTCATTATTTTTGTGTTATCCGCTTAACCAATATCAGAACACATCACTAGACATAATGTTGATGTCAAATTATATTTTTAGCATTTAAATAAACACCAACATGGCAGAAGATCAAAAAAAGGATCATTTGTGGAAAGACACCCTTTAAAAAGGACTACGAGGGTAATATTTGATAATAGAGGACTAAATAAGGAAATCCCATTGTTATAAAGGACCAATTATGGAATTTACTCTTTTAAAAAAGTCTACACCAATCCCGTCCTAAATGGTACCTGGCTAGTCTGGTTCGACCTCTACGGTCCTTTTTAATCATCTATAATTGAATTTAGGTAAAATCTGGTATGAACCTAAGTTTCATTGTGGATCTTAGCAAGCTAAATCTGTATTTGCTTAATATACAGATCGATAATCATTTTTTTATTTTTCAAAAAAGAAATAGACTCAGGTCAGATTACAAGTTTTGGTGATATGACATGCTATAGTCAGATGATTCAGAGCTGACCACTTTCAGTTGTAAAGCTCACCCACAACCATTGTAAAACTAATCAGAATGTATGACAAACTCATTCTGATTTTTTCACCCTTTGATTTTTTTTCTAAAAAAGGAAGAGAGGATGGCTGGACTTTGACTGATGATCACTGTCGGTCGCCGCCACCATCTGCCACCGACGTCGCCGTCTGCTGTTGGTCGCCCCGCTGCCATGGATTGGCGATTGATTGGTGGTCCAACTTTTTTTTAAAGTTTATTTTAAAAAAATAGTGGGTATTTGTATTGAGATTGGTGAGCTTTTCTTTAGTCCCAGATGAGCTTTGCATTACATTTGGGAAGATTTATAGATCAAGTTTGTAAACAAGTGGTCATCTAACCGAAAGTGTCATAGCTCCGTGTCCGGTGTATACAATGGGCTATTACAAATAATAGAACTCCCATACTGCCATTGTCGGGATTCGAATCTAGAGTCAACGAGCTTGACATCCTCTCTTTAGATCAGTTGAATTATCCATGCGGGCTTAAATTAAAAATAAATTTGATTTTGGAAGGAGAGGTATGTCCTTTATGACTTTCTTCAGCAGGGTGGGTATAGGAGTAAGAACCGCACAAAATCACGGGTAGCCAATAGTTATTGTTATGACCACAATTTCTTGTAATTGTATGATACATTTTTTATTCCTTTACAAAAAATAAAGCATTTTTCATTGAATTCCTTTTAAGACACATCACAAAGAAGAATAAAACTAAATCCAAAAGGTTAATAATATACACATTTAAACTAAAAATTCTTATATAGTTTTCCATTTTGAAGTCCCAACTTAACAATATCTTTAATTTTCTTCATTCATATTATGAACATGGCCTAAGCATTGCGATCTGATCAGGCCAGCACCAGGTACATTTATTTGTTTTGTTTTTGCAATTCGTTTCACCATGTCATGTTATAATCTGAAAAAAATTGATAATTGTACATTATTGATTCTCCAAATGATAATGTTAAAATATTGCACTTCAAAATTTAATTGATTTCGATTTTTTTGTAAATAATCCCTTTGACATTAACAACGTTGCTTAATTTTTTTTGAGAATTTGCTGAAAATGTATGGAAAACTTAGGAAAATGTTGAGATGTTTATGGTGTTAAATTAACTTAGTCTAAACTGTTGGATTCATGACATTGTTTTAATTTGATCTTCATCCTCATCAGCTAAAAATAATATAATAATAATAATAATATCAAGAATTTTGTTTAATTGTGTGTTTTTATTAGTTATTTGATAAAAAATGTTCTTGTGTTTTGCAGAATTTTTAATTTTTTTTATTTATAAAATTTTTTTTTAGATAAGTTAAATTTAAAAAAATTTATAATTTTACTTTGTTTTTGTGTAAATAAGGGAGGATAATGGAAGGAGGAACACTGCTTACCCCAGCTGTAGAAGGAATGAAGCAAATCAAGTCTCAAAATGGAGACATGCTCACCAAACCATTCTTAAATGTTTGCAAGCTCATCTTGCCAATCTTAGGTATTACTATCTCCCTTCTAAATATTTATTCAGTTTTAATTTTTTTTTACAGTCAATCACTTTAACCTTTACATTTAATTATTTAAAATCTACAAAGTACAAAGTGTATAGATTGGATAAAACAATATTTAAAAATTATTGCATAAAACAAATCTAATGATATTATTTTTGTATCAATATTTTATACTCCCTCCGTCTCAGAGTATTTGTCCATTTTCATTTTTGCACACCATCCAATACACTTCTTTAATCCATTTTATATTGTAATTTGTATATTAAAAAATCATAGAAATTATATATTAATAATCTATAGGTTAAGACAAATCAAACAAGATCACACATGACTATATTTAGGCTTACACATTGAGAGAATTTGATGAGTCAAAGTGCTTAGATGAACAGTTCCAAAAGTCAAAAGTGGGCGAATATAGTGGGACGGAGGGAGTATCAATTTTATTTAATTAATAGCCAAATTTCATCAATTTTAACTGCAAAAAGTCAAAACTAGACAAATATTCAAATGAAGGAGAGTATATAACTATATACTACTATTCCGCTGTCATTCACGCTACTTTTAGAATTTTGATACGGGTGACGTGGACGTACCCGGCATGCAAGACGACCCAGGTGATACTGTTGTTTCGCATGCGCGACCAAAGAGGACCGTTCGACCCCCAAGACGTTATCAAGATTATATTTAATTTATTTTGAAACTCATTTACTTTTGTACTCTAGATTATTTTAGGCGAGCGAATTATAAGCTCCTTCGAGGGTTTCTTTTCGGTTCTTTACCTCGTCGCTTTTCTTTGAACCGACAGGATAGATAATCTAGTTCAAGTAGGATTGGGAATGTTGTTGTTATTTAAGGGAGCCTTAACCTCTCTTTTCCTTACGAAATAACAAACCCTTTCTCCTAAAACCTCTTTCTCTCTCTAAATTCTCTTCTCTCTCACGTCAACTTCCTCTCTCCCAAACCCTAGCCGCGCACGCCTTGTGCTCCGGCCGGTCAGCGAAGCTACTTCGTCGTATCAAATTGGTGCTCTCATCTTCGTTTTCATGGCTTCATCCGACACCCCTTCCTCGGCGTTGACTCTCGAAGATATTATGCATGCTATCACCGACATCCAAAAAGATCTGCACGCCACTAAGGCGCGGGTAACCGAGCTTGCTGCCGCCTAACCCAACGAGACAGCAGTGCCCAACCGGCAGCCGTGCACAGGTTGGCGACCACCGCCCTCTCGCACAACGGCTGGCAGCGCCGATCCGGTGCCTCGTATGCGAGTTGACGCTCCCCGTTTCAACGGCGACGACCCCACGGGCTGGATCTTCCGTATCCAGAAATATTTTGATTATTTTCTCACACCTGAGCCTGAACGGCTCCAGCTAGTCGCCATGTTGATTGACCACCCGGCATCTGATTGGTTTCACTACTACCAGTCTAACACACACGGCGCATCTTGGGCAGATTTTTTGGTCGCCGTCCAGCAACGGTTCGATCCAGACTACTACGAGAATTATGTTGGCTTGCTGTCCAAGTTAACTCAGACATCGTCGGTTTTGGACTACCAGACGGCTTTTGAATCTTTGCTTAATAAGGTTTCGGGGGTTCCTGAGGCGACACTGATTTCCATGTTTATGGCTGGTTTGAAACAACCGGTTCAGCGGGAGCTTAATCTTCGCAACCCGACCACTCTCCAGTCCGCCTTTGCCTTGGCACGGGAGCTATCTGCATGTCATCAAGAGGCCGCGGTGACTTTTGGGACATCCCCACGCCGCCCTTGGCCGAATCGCCCACCACCGTCCTCTGCCGGCATACTACCCACTCCACCACCCCAAACCCGCACAGCGCCAGGGCTGCCCAAACCGCCGGACCGCCCTTTTCCCGGCAACCTTCCGGTCGTGACAGTCTCTCCGGCGGAAAAGGCGGAACGTAGCAAGAAAGGCCTTTGTTGGTGGTGTGAAGAGAAGTGGGACCGTAGCCATAATTGTCGTCGGTGTTTCTTGGCACTCATGGGTCCGGACGATGAAGAAGAGCTGCCCCCGACCAGTGAGCCTACACCAGACATGCCTGATCCTACTGCCGTTATCAAAGGGGATGTTTCGAGCATTCATTCCATGTCGGGCAGCCCGAACCCCCACTCTCTTAAATTGGCAGGCTCGGTTAATGGCAAGGCAGTCCAAGTCCTTCTCGACAGCGGAAGCACGCACAATTTCATCCATCTCGGGGTCGCGGAACGCCTGTCCTTGGTACTTCACCCTGTTTCGCCCTTCCGTGTCTATGTGGGTAATGGTGACTCGCTCCGGTGCTCTTATAATTGTCCTCGCACCCCGTTGTCCCTCCAAGGCCACCTCTTTGAGATTGATTTGTTTATGCTTGAGGTTCACGGCCCGGATATTGTGCTTGGGGTGCAATGGTTGCAAACGTTGGGTAAAGTTTCACATGATTATGCCAAACTCACCATGGAATTTGTTTGGAACGGCGAAACCATCACACT
>OOIL02001569.1:189511-224369 GCA_900332095.2 Cuscuta campestris | reverse complement strand
CGCTGTTAAAAAACTAACGACCACTAAACAGGATTTTTTGAAAATACATATTTTTAGAAAATAAATGAAAGGTGGGATTATTTTAGGTCAATTTATTTTTTAATTTTTTGACATGCAAAATTTTTTTAAGGATAAGAACCAAATTCAGATATTTAGGATTAAGGAAATAAATAAAACTAAAAATGCAGGACAACATTTAGGCATTTAATCTTCACACTGCCCACACCATAGCACATAATCTTAACACTGCCAAAATTACAATGCCTTTCAAAAGACCTAATTTTTCAAAAGGAACAAATACTAGGTATTTCAAAATTGATTTCACACCACCTAATCTTCAGTACGAATAAAACACAATAATTAAAACTAAAAATACATGGAAAGGGATGAAGGAATGAAAATTAAAAATTGAAGGAGAAGAGAAAATGATTAGCCACATCGATGAAGGAGGCGGAGATAACCTGATGATTGCCGCTGATGATCGGCCCAGATCGTGGGAGAAGGCCTGAGGACGCATGATGGCGGGCGACTGAAGGAGAACGTGCGGCCGAGCGCAAGAAGAGTACGTGCGGCCTAGGGAGTGCCGTAATTTTTAATGAGAAAAAGAAAAAAGGTTAAAGGGCATGATAGGAAAGGATTGACCCCAAAAATGTGCTAAATTTGTTAAAAACAATGAGTAGTGCTAGATGCGTAATTTAGGGTGAGTTAGAGTGCTATGTATGGTGATTTCTTAAGCTAAAAATATCAGCTTTCCACTTCAACTTAAAATTTTTGCTTTTTCAATAATCTACCACACTCTCAAACACCCTCTTTGTACCCGCAGGTTTGCACCGACACTTTGTGTTGGTGTAAAACTAATTTTTGTTAATGCACCGACACTTTATGTCCGTGTAAATTTTTGTTAACGCACAAACACTTGTGTCGATGTAAACCATCAAAATGTTTGTGTATAACTGCGGTGTACAAATGAGGTACAATTTGTGGTGTAAGTGTAGCATGACCCATTTTTTTTCGCTGGTTAATTTTTTCTATTTCTAGTTTATGTCATCTTTTCATGTTCAAAAAATAGTGTAACAAACAGAATACTTCCTCTCTCCCAATGCTATTCACACTTGACTTTTTTGTCAAAATTTGTAAATTTTGAATCCGATTTATAGAACAAATATATGGAGTATTTTACTATGATATAAATTTAATATCAATACAATCTTAATGAAACATAGTTCTGAAATATCAAAATTTTATAAAATATATATATATATATAAATATAACTTTTAATATTCAAAGTACAATATTGGAGACTGAAAAAGTCAAATGAAAAGTACATTTCTGGACAGGGAGAGTACAACGTAGCGTGTAATTAAATGACTTCATATATATATATCATCCAAAAATGTAAACTTATATAATTGTTGAGCATGCATCCATTTAAAAAAGGAAATTAACCAATCTTGTGTATATTTCCTTCACTATCATGTGATTTTCATTTCTTTTGTTCATTCCATTTAGAGGTGAATTATTGTTTCCGTCCAAAAGTGGTTCCCAAATACAAAGTAAACATAGACACGTAGGATGTTGTATTTGCAAACATCGTTTTTTGGTGCATTATTTGTAAAACAATGTTCGGAATTTTTTGGTACACCAAGTATCTAGATATCCGGCCACACCCTAAAAAAATCCTAATTGAGTTATTGTAAACCTCAAATTCAAACCCTAAAAAATCCTAACAGTATAAGTACAGTTGCAGTGAAACGTGACAGAGTGATAGTGTGAGACTGACAATCTATGATGTTTGTGGAAGCAATTGGAGCCAAAGATGGAATACAATGTGGAAGGACGTGACAATGTTAGGGATACACCAAGATGTGATACCTCATTTGTATATCAAGATAGATACAGACATTGAGACACGTAATATCTATGCATGTACAGATCGATATTGTCTGTATGAATATATGGAGATTTGGTGTACAAATAGAATACTCATTTCGGTATAGCTCTATATTAATTCAATGTGGAATTCCTAAGCATGGGTCAAGAAGAAATAGTGGCCTATAATGTTTGACTAGCTATAGTCATTTTAAGCAATATTGTGACTTGTGAGAGTGATATACATTACAAATAAGGGGGCCAAATAGTTCCGGTGCCCCCTGTGGTTTGGAAAATTGGCACCAATACCCTTTCTATTTTCAAAACTTACTTCTAAAGTCCCCGTGGTTTCAAAAGGCTGCACTTATGCCCCCTCTGATCATTTTCCGGCCATTTTCCGGCGAAGAGGGGACATTTGCGCATAATTTTTAAACCAAAAGGGGCATTCATGCTCATTTTTTATTTTTCATTTATTATTTGTGTCTTTATTTTTTTAAATATTTTCTATCCCTTTTTCTTTTCCTAGATTTTTTTCTAATTTATTTTCAATTTTTTATAATGTTTTAAAATTTTAAAATTTTTGTGTTTGAAATAAAAATAAAAATATAAAAATTAACATACATTGCATCTATTTCAAATTAAACATTTTCACTTTTTGTTACTTACTTATTTGGAAAGTTCAAAAAGAAAAACCTAGAATAAAAAAATAAAAACATGGAAAAAAAATGAAAAATAAAAATACACAAAAAAAGTCTGATCCAAAAAAATGGACAAGCCTAAAAAAGTCCTTAGAATTGAGATGTTCGAAAAAGATTCATTTTTATTTTTTCTATTATTTTGTTTCTTATTTTATTCTTCATTTTTTGAAGTTCTCAAAAAAAAGTTTACTTTTTTCAGAAAAAACAAAAATTGTTGATTTGAGAAGTACATATACATTATATGTTAATTTTTTCAAACAAAAATAAATTTAAATTTTATGAACATTATAAAAATAATTTTAAAAAAACCTTTATTAATAAAAGAAACAAATAAAGGAAAAATGAAAAAAACAAAAAAATAAGCGAGAAATAAATATTAGCACCGATACACCCTGTGGTTTAGTAAATATGCAGTAATGCCCCTCATCTTTGCCGGAAAAATGGCCGGAAAATGATCAGAGAGGGCACGAGTGCAGCATTTTGAAACCACAAGGACTTTAGAAATAAGTTTTGAAAACAGAGGTGGTTTTGGTGCATATTTTGCAAACCACGGGGGATACTGGCGCTATTTGACCCAAATAAGGGGATATGCTAGGGGTACACCTTTGGTGTACCCCAAATGTACACCACCCCTCTCTTTACCATTCATTTTATTTTATTTTTATTTTTTATTTTTTTTTTTTTGAATTTTTCTTGCTTTTTTTTTGTGGTGATGGAGAGGATCCTAGCATTTTTCTACAAATAATTTGAACATGGGACTTGGTGTGAATGGTGGGTGGATTCAATCTCCGATCACCTAACCACTTTCTAAACTCGGGTCAAATGCACGTTCTACTAATTATATTGTGCTCGTTTGGCTACCTTTTTTTGGAAAAAAGGTTCAAAAATGCACAAAACACATTAAAGATGAGACAAATTTAGTCTCCTTCCACCTAACAATTTACGGAGTAAATACTACTCCCTCCGTCCGAAAATATTCTTCTCATTTTCCTTTTTGGTCCGTCCGTAAATATTCTTCCCATTTCCTTTTTTAGTATACTTTTTAAGGATAAATTTTAATAATACCCTTCTATTTTATCACTAATATACTTTTTTAGTAAGAAAAGGAGATTTAAAAGTTTATAGTATGTGTATTTTTGAAAATTTTGCATTTTTTTACTATTCTTTAATAAGCGTGTCAAGTCAACACGGGAAGAATATTTCCGGACGGAGGGAGTACGTAGTACTTCCTTCTCTCTAATTTGAATTGTTTGTTTCGGTTTACGATATTTGAATGAAGTTATTTTCAAAGTATTTTAAATGAAAAATGGTGTAGAACTAAAATATAAAAATTACTTGTACATATTTAAAACTATATCAAAAAATTTACAAAACTAGTTGTAACATGACTTTATTATTTTATCAAAATGGCTAACGAAAATAGGAAAAGATAGTCAATAAAGTTTGACCATGTGAAAAGTAAATGTGCAATTTAATTTGGGACGGAAAGAGTACTCCTTCTCAAATTATGTGTCCTTTTTTAACAACGTACACAATTTTACCTCTCATTTATACATTCATAGAGAATTAAAAAATACGACTTCTGTGTTTAAAAAAATATAAAAAAATTTACAAAATAACTACTGACAAGTCTATTTTATTTTTATCAAAAAAGTTGTTCAATTCTTTAGTGAATGTGATACAAAGTTGTTTTTATTTGACCACTTGACTATATTGTTCCCACAAAGTCATACGACCAAGATTTAAGTGAGCAGCACAACATTAACCGATATTCTACCTTCATGTTGAAATTTTATATAATTCAATCGAAGAACTTTAAAAAAAATACGATTTTATAGAGTTCGAGTCAATTTATAAATTGACATTGGTTAAATTTGATTCTAAGATTCTTAGAATGTAGGCTGAGTCAATCAAAATATTGACATTGTTGTTAATATTAAAAAGGTTCATTTAATTTTGCATATTAAGTTTTTACACATATTTAAAGCTTGCACAATATTAAAGATTAATATTTCACGATGCTCATTTTTTTGTTAAAAGAATTTCTCATTGTGTCACATATTAATTTATTGTCTATTTAAATACATTAAAATAACGTTTGAGAACTAACATTTCATTTCAATTCATACATTTCAATTCCAAAATTGAAATCTTGAATTTCAAATGAAAAGGAAAAGTGCATGGATTTCAAATTAAACTTGGTTATACTCCGTAAATGAGAAGAATTTGACTCAAATCTAAATTCAAAATTTTTAAGTTTCAAACACGGAATGTGAACTAAATCTGAATTTAAAATCCAAATCCATATACTCAAACATACCAAAAAATTATTCTATTTTCGTGCATGCAGAAACAGACAATAGACCACCCCCACTATAAATTGTCAACATGTTAATATAAATTTATAATAATCAAATTCATAAAACAAATTAAAGAAAGAGAGGATCAGATCAGAAGGAATCTTTGAAGAAGGAAAAGAAAGAAAAAAATGGAGAGAAATAATTGGCATCCATTGCTAAGAGGAGGGAGAAGAGAGACAAAGTACAGTCATGGCCTCTCTTCATCAGAAATGGAAGCTCTGAGCAGTATTTGTGAAGCCCTTTTGCCTCCTCTCCCACTCATCAATAATTCTCACCAAGAAATAACAAAAAGATGTGATCTTGATGCTTCCCAAGAATCCATCCTTCACTTCTGTCAAGCCTCTGGCTCCCACTACCCCATTCCTGATGAGGTGACAACAATAATATCTTCTTGATTCTTGGGGTTTTTTTTTTCCTTCTTGATTTCGAATTTTTTCTCATCTTTAGAATTGTGTTTGTGTTGAATTTTGCACCAGCTAAGTTACGTCTGGGCATATTTTGTTGCCGCTTTATTGACCAGCTAAGTTACGTCTGGGCATATTTTGTTTGTTTTGGGAAGGTGGCAGAGATAGGGGTGAAAAGGGGGTTCTTGGAGGCTGTGGTGCTGATGAGAGGGTTGTTGAGGGTCCTTTCAACCAGGTTGGGGACACTTGTGGTGTGTGGGCTGCTCAGTTTTGACAGGAAGTGGCCTTTCATTAACACCTTCTCCAACATTCCTCTGGAGAAGAGGGAGAGAGTGATTCAGAGATGGTTCAGGGATGGATCCCTTCTCACTCCTGTCAGACTGGCCTTTGTCTTCATCAAATTCATCTGTCTCTTTGTCTTCTTCACCCAGGTATGGTATGGTATGGTATGGTACTGCTACTTCCCCTGCACCTCCCACTCTTCATCAAATATCTATCATCTGTCCATGTGGTGGTGGTGGTGGTGGTGGTGGTGGTGGTGGTAGGTGGTGGCTAATATTTATTTATTTTTTACGTCTGTCTCATAAAACTTTTTCATTTTTCAAAAAACATGAGATTAAAAAAATGTGCAATTTTGGTGTTACTTTCTAGTTTTGTTGATACTTTATAGTGAGGTAAGATGGAATGTGATGGGTAAATTCATATTGAATAGATATGATGTGATTGATAAATTGATGATTAATAGAGGTAAAAGGGTAATTTTAAATGAAAGTGGTAGTGTTTTTGGAAACGAAAGAAAAAATGGAAGTAGAAATTGTATTGCAAAATTTCTCCAAAGGTATAATTTGCCAAGCCCAACAATTAACATCAGGTGGCTACATCATCCTAGTCATGTCACTCATGTATGCAAAGGATCAAGTCTTTTATAAAGGATGAGCTCCATTCTCGAGAGTCCTCTCAGATTCGGCTAGACGATCACTGAAAGGAAGTAAATTGAATTTTAATCGCAAATTGGTGGTAAAGAGTGAAGCATACACCTAGAATTTATAGAGATTGAACTGAATTCGGATTTCATCCCCTTGGCACTTCTTGTCTTTGTGAACTGCGCAACGCCCACTAGCGGGTCAAGTCTTTTATGATTCTACAAGTTTTGCCAGATTAATTTATTTTCCATTTTTTTAAATTTTGCATCATTTAATGTTGTGCATATGCGACTGTTCAAGGCTTTCCATGTGAATCACTACTATTTTTTCTCATACTAATAAATGGAAACCTGAAAAATATTTCTATTATGTAGATAAAAATAGAAAAATACAAACAGATGTCATTTAGCAGCATTAAATCATGCTTAGCACTCTAGTTCAATTGTAATTAATGATCAAGCTCTTTCCACCACACTCTTGAACCATCTGTAACACGTGTTTGGTAAGACTGTTGAACCATCTGTAACGCGTGTTTGGTAAGAGTTGAAATTTAACTCGCCGTTAATTTGTGTTTAAAAACACGATATAATTTTTTGACTTGTACATCGGAATAGTATTAATTTGGGGCCCATTTGCTCGGCACAAACGATATAAGTTTTATATCTACCGATATCACAACCTTTCCAAATGGAGTGTTTTACTAAAATCTTTCATTTCAAATTTCAAAGCGCATATCATTTTTTTCACAAAACAAGCCTTATATCTGGTTAAGTGAATGTTCTTTTAATGTTTTTACCCATAGGTGGGTGAAGACTCAAAGAACCCAACTTGGGAAGCCATGGGATATAAAGTGGATGACAATGAAGACCTGTCAAACAGACCAGAAGAAGAAGAAAGACCTCTCGAGAAAGGAATAGTGGAAACCAGAAATGAAAACCAAACTACTTTGCTCAATTCTCTTCTCCAGAAAGGCCTAACAGCGACAGAAGACCATAAAGAGAACCACATAAACATTGAATGTGATGTTGTGATCGTGGGCTCCGGATGCGGCGGAGCTGTGGCGGCGGCCGTTCTCGCAGGCTCCGGCCAGAAAGTGGTAGTTCTTGATAAAGGGAACTACTTTACCAAGTCTGACTATTCTTCTCTTGAAGGGCCGTCGATGAACGAGTTATACGAAAACGGAGGAATCCTCTCCACCTTGGACGGAAAAGTTGTAGTCTTGGCGGGTTCAACCGTGGGCGGCGGCTCCGCCGTGAACTGGTCAGCCTGCATTAAAACCCCAGAGTCCACAATCCAAGAATGGTCCAAGAATCACAAAATCTCACTCTTCTCAACCCAAGACTACACTTCTGCCATGGATAAAGTGTGCCAAAGAATCGGCGTAACGGAGGGCTGTTCCGACGAGGGATTCCAGAACAAGATTCTCAGGAAAGGGTGCGAGAATCTCGGGCTCCCGGTCGAGAGGGTCCCACGAAACTCCTCCGCAAACCACTACTGCGGTTCTTGCTGCTACGGTTGTAAAAGAGGGGACAAAAAGGGCACGGATGTAACTTGGCTGGTTGACGCCGTGAAATGTGGGGCCGTGATCTTAACGGGGTGCAAAGCCCAGAGATGTCTACTCCAAAGGAACACAACCCAGAAAACAGGGGACAAGAAGGAGAAGAAGTGTGTGGGGGTGATTGCAACATGTTTTGACAACAAGGAGATATGCATCAAGGCAAAGGTCACAATCTTAGCATGTGGGTCTCTTAGAACACCTCCATTAATGCTCTCAAGCGGGCTATCGAACCCTAACATAGGGAGGAATCTCCATCTCCACCCGGTTTTAATGGTGTGGGGGTATTTCCCGGAGCCTAATTCGGAGATCAAGGGGAAAAACTACAAGGGAGGGATAATCACGTCATTGCACAGAGTGAGGGATGGTGGGTCCGATACAAGAGCCATCATAGAAGCTCCAATCCTAGGGCCAGGATCGTTCGCTACACTTCAGCCATGGGTGTCTGGTTTGGACATGAAGGAAAGATTGCTCAAGTATTCAAGAACTGCACATTTATTTGCAATGGTAGATATGATCCTATAGTGTATGTATCTCCTTTTCTTTCTGGAGTTCTATTGAATATTATTGTTGATCATAGGTGAAAGACAAGGGAACCGGAGAAGTGAGATCGGAGGGAAGAATAAGCTACAAGTTTGACGCATTGGACAAAGAGAACCTAACCTTTGGGGCACGCCAAGCTTTGAGGATTCTAATTGCAGCAGGGGCAACTGAGATAGGAACACACCTAAGCAATGGGCAGAAGATGAAGTGCAAAGGGGCAAGCAAGAAGGAGGTGGATGAGTTCTTGGACACTGTAATGGCAGCCGAGGGGCCAAAGTCTATGGTGAAGGACTTCACCACTTACTCCTCGGCGCATCAGATGGGGAGCTGCAGAATGGGGCCCACTCCTAAAGAAGGGGCAGTGGACGAAAACGGAGAGAGCTGGGAAGCGGAGGGGCTGTTTGTTTGTGACGCAAGTGTCCTTCCGGGCGCGGTTGGGGTGAACCCTATGATCACCATTCAGGCAACCGCATTTTGCCTCTCCAAACGGATCACAGATATGATAAAACAAGGCAGTTTTTTGTAGAGGCTTATATATAAATACATATCAGAGTTTTTTTTTTCAGACTGGGATTTATACAAGTCAAGAAGATTGTGTTATTATGATCTTTACAGTTTAGCACATCCGGATACATTTTCTTCATATCTACACACTGAAATAGTACTCGTAATAATAATAATAATAATAATAATGAGAAACACATTAGATTAGACATCAGAGTCTGTTTCGCGAAACGGCAATGGAACGGCTTTCACTGCCCTAAACTTTCCAACATTGTTCAAATGCTCATTCTCCAACCTGTTTAACCAACCATTGCATATATATGTATCTATCATGACTGAATTATTAAAACATCTCACATTCCCTCTCATCATCTCATTGCCTACATCTTGAGCTCAAGAGTTGAGCTACTTCAACTTCGAGGATCACACCAATATTGACACCACTAGAGACAATCTCGCACAGACACAACTGTCCATGAGACATTGATAGTGTCAACTTTGGTGTGATCCGTGGGGTGACTAGAGTATATAACTTCTATGCAAAGGGATATATACATAGGGGTGAGATGAGATATGTACCTATAGAAGTTCCAATGTCCGCGTCGGATGACCTCAAGTGAAGCGAGTGAGAAGTCGAGGAGGCGTGACTCGAAGACTCCAACATTGAAACGCATCACAGTCTCCACCCATGCCAGCCTCAAGACAAAATTCAGGGCCTGAAATTTCGAATCCCCAATCTGTTCATTAGTACTTATTTATGGAAAAAGCAGCTCATGGAATTCATAATGAGAAATTTACCTAAATAGGACTAAAATATAATGACTTTTTCAATATAGGACCATATGTTTTGGTCATTATCAATTAGTCATTATTCAAGTAAATGTCTATCATTACTGGACATTATTTCTCTCACTAGACATTATTAAGTACTCCGTACTATTTAGGAAATAAAAAAGTTTAAGTCCTACATTGGAAAATGACTTATGTTTTAGTCCTATTTAATGCAAATTTTACATTCATAATTCATAATTGAGTGTCTGGAGTTCTCTCTCACACCAGAAAGAAACAAATTGGTTATAGGATAGAACCCTCGTGGGCTTGTGGGTTGGCCCTATCGCGCAAATGCACATAAACGGGCTAGTGTTCCCCCAGGCTATGTTCGGCCCATCAGACTTTTATCACTGAGCATATCTGAGTTTACAATAAAAATTGAATTCCAACGATTAACTAGTCATCTAATTCATAATTAGGTCATAATTAAGTTCATAAATTAAACTTAGCCTTAATGCAAATGTGTTAAAAAAAATTGAATTGAATGGAAGAACTTACAATGGAAACATAGTAGACGATCTTATTCTTGAGAACCAAATCGTCTCGGAGCAATGTGTTCTTGGAATTGAGGTTGAAAAATCCCCAATCCTTGACGAAATCCCAATAGAGTTGGTAAACGGTGGCCGTGGATGAAGTGGCGAGCACGATGGCGAGCCAGAGCTGCGATTCGGGCTGCCTGGCGTACGTCAGCCTGGCCCCGGCGGCGACCATCGCCGAGAGATACTTGCCGAAGTTGGCGAGGTGGCTGGCGTCGTCCTCGTCGAGCCACCGCCGGGCGCACTGGGCAGCCCGCCAGTAGTAGGGCGCGAAGGAGATGAGGTAAGCGAGCTCCGTGAACATCCGGCCGGATTTGCAGGTCTCGTATTTGTGGGTCTTGAAACTTCCGGCGAGGAAATAGCACGCCGACGATTCCATGTGCCTTAACAATGGGATCTACAAACAAATCATAGTGATTACCGTTGCAAATTGGCAAAGAGGAGAGGGGAATTGCAAATGGACGAAACTCATAACATATGAGAGTCATTTTAACAGAGCCAAATTGAGAATTAGTGGATAAGATAGATGGAGACCATTTTTCTACTTATTTTTTTCTTCTTATTTATTCTTAATGAAATCAGATTAGAAAATTTTTATTCCATCCATACCCCTATATTTGTATTTATATAAAAATAATTTTACTAGATTCATTTTATTGAAAGCTTTTAAAACATTATTTCATTATATTAATATGCAATATACATCAAAAAATAATTGAAAGTCAAGGTTTGTCTAGTTTGACTTTTAAAGCCGAAATAGACAAATACACTCGGATAGATGTAACAATTAGAAAATGGTGGTGTTTCTCCATGCAGGTGATTATTGACTTATAATTGCTGATAAGTAATTTTTAATTTATAAACTGCTTAGAAATTAAATATTTTTTCGTGAAAGCAAAATGACTTTATTAATGAGTGGGGATGTTCATAAATGGTGAGATTTAGTTTTGTAAATAATGTAATTTAAACGTGGAAGAGAAAAAAAATTATAAATAAGTATATAAAACTAATTTTTTTTACTTACAAGAAGCGTATAAGTCAGTTCATAAATAATCACAAATTAAAGAAAGACGTCATTAGATGATTTATAAGATAATAAAGCTTATAAGTACAAAACACACTCGTAGCATATGTAAATTTATTGTAATGGTTTAAAAAATATTGACATGTAGAAACGGACTCTCTCTTTATTCTTTAATCGGCTTGGTAAAAAAATATATTTTCACATTGGTAATTAGAAAAGCTTCCGTTGAGTCTCTGCACCTCTCCTTAGTTTCAAAACGACTCTTTTGGACTTGAAAAAACTTTTTCTGCTCAGAAAGAAAATGTTCAAACTGTTCCTGTAAACTCATTATGCTATTCGACCATTTGTATCAATAATAAATGACTCTTAATTTGCTTAAAGGAGAATAAAATGGAAGCAAGTCAGGTATATATATACATACCTGACTAGTTAGTTGGTCAGCCATGAAGAAATCTGCCATCAAAACCTGCGATAATTAATTAACACCAATAAAATACTCACTATTTATAAACTGTTTTAAGAGTTAATAATTTTAATATGTAGGTACGCACCTTGTAAAATGGAGAGCAGACAATGTTTCGAATCACTCTAAGGAAACAAATGCGCGTGGGACGGTAAAAAATGTTCAATGGACATATAAGCACTCCAAGGAATGACTGCCAAAGTTAATTATCAAATTATTATATACTACTTTCATATCAGTATATTTTTTTAGTTTGATTTTTTCAAGTCAAACTGAAGAAATTCAATTACCAGGATGAGGATGGCGGGGATGACGTCGAGTTTTTGATCGGAAGAAAAGCCTTTGGAGAAGAGGATGAGATGGAGAACCATGGCCCCGACCACCGCCGTCATGAGAGAGGTGCAGATGAGGAAGGCGTCTCTGTACTTGAGCGCTGTTTTGGGTTGGAACTCGAAGATGAAGTTGACGTTGATCCTTGTGCTCCTCCACGCAAACAGATTGCACCCGTACAGGAACACGTGCAGGCTCAACAACGCAAATATGCTGCATGCAAATATAGTCAACTGGTGGTCAACGTTTATTAAATTTGACCAAATAAACCTTCGTGCGCCCCGAGGCAGGAGGATTTGCCGTGAGTTGGGGAGGTGGATGGGGACTATTAATTTTTCAAACGGAGTATCGTAGGTGTCCCGAGTCGTCATATGGCATTGAAATTCAATGTCACTTCAACTAGGGTGGTTGAATTAATTAGTGAACCACAATTTCTAAGGATGTGGTGGAGTATAAAACATTTAATGATCGTACAATCATAATTTTGAGCTTTTGATTGGGGTTAATCGGTTATAGTATCATACAATCAGAGTTTTTTTGATCAAGAAATCACGAGCTCGAAACGTACCGTCACTCAATTTTTTTAAAAATTAGTTTTCACAGGATAAAAACAAATCTCGTCAGCAGGTGTGAATTGAAACACTATGAAGACATATTAAGGTAGGTGCTTAGTAGGGTAGGGTGTACCTGAAAACAGGATAGACAGTCTCAACATAGGCAGCAGCATCTTGGGTTGTTGAACTAGAGAACATACCGCTTAGGTGCGCCAATATGCCGTACACCCCAAATAATGTCACGAAACACCCTGTGAATAGCCCTGCGTGCTCCCGCCCCCACCAATTCAACCAAATTACAACCTCCATTTATATGTAATTAATTTCATTATTATGATTAATTAATTATTATTATTATAATTATTTACCAGAAAAGAATGAGACGACGTGAGAGTCTGTGTGGTGTTGGGGGCGTAGGAACTTCATAGCCCTTTTCCGGTCATTCTTAGCAAAGTGCTGCGTGAATAAGGACTCCACTTCGTCCATTAGTCTCACTACCTTCACATTTCAATTCTCCAAATTAAAATGCATACATTATTTAATTAATCACAATTAACTATAAGCTTATTTAACCCGTAGAAATCAAATGAGAAGCTTATTTTTTTAAGCAATTTGGAGGGGTCGTTAATAAGGTTTAATTTGCATAAAAATTGAATGCTACGTATAGTAGAACACTGCACTCTTAATTTCTTTACCTTATCAGAACTAATGAAATATGACCTCTTCACTAGTTTTAGATAGTTCGTTGATGCTTGCTGCTTAGATACCTGTTTCAAATGCAACATTATTACATTCAAATATTAATTGTATATAACTCTACAAACAATAATTGGGACAGGACACAAACTTACCTTTTGTGTATTTAAAATTTTATTTTTAATTATTTAAGATCATTTAATTTACTTTGAAAAGTATAAAAATGATAAGTTTGTGTAGTTTGTGTCTAAATTGTTTGTGACTCGAGAACAAATTCAATGTGTGTGTATCTTGTAGTTGGTTTTTTAAATTTACTCTTGGATGTGATGGGTAGAATATTCACGAGTCAATGAGATTTAATAGGTAAATTAATAATTAATATAAGTAAATTTAGATATTTTAATCAAGAATAATTGCTCTATATATATAGAACTAAAAAGTAAAACGTTTTAAAACGTAAATTACATTTTAATCAAAAGTGCGTGAAGAGGCTTTACGAGAAGAATAAAAAATGGAAAGTGAAATTATTTAATGATAAGGAAGAAGTGTATATATATTTGCTTACCTTGTCAAATTTCTTAAGGATCTTGACAAACGCCACCATGTTTAGAGAGCTGTCAAAAAATATAGGCAGCCGCTAATAATTAATTAATTAAAGTGGGCGAGGTTAATCAAAGTATATTACGGAAACTGCGAGTAATTAATGTGATATCTAATCACGTTTCGTTTCGTTTCGTTCAAGGAATTAAAAACCATCTGGCATTTGCCAAAAGGAGGTATTGCACAAGTACGTACATGAAACTAACCTCATGAAAACTATTGCTCTTTCCTAATTTCCTTGTCTAAAGTTCATTCAATTTATTTTAAATTTTACTTATTATTATTATTATTGTTATTATTGAATTTCTTGAACATCATGCCAACGCCTGCATGCTATCTATATATTGCTATACTATTAGGTTGAATAAAAATAATAATAATAATAATAATAATAATGCATGTAGTTTTCTTCAATAATGCATGTAATTAATCATTGGAGTGGTATTTCTTAATACAATATTAACTTGCAATATGATAAGTACTTCCTCCCTAAAATTATTGTCCTTGATGTGATGAACAAAAGTAAGATGTTATAGTTTGGTTATTAGTGAAAAAGTATGATGTGATAGATAGGATATGAAAAAAATAATGATAAAAATAGTTTTTTAATAAAAATGAAATTGTTTTTAGGAATTTGAAAAAAAAACGAAAGAGAGTGAGTTTTAATGAAACGGAGAGAGTATTTAATTTGGGGTCAAATGTTTGACTAAAAAGGTCTAAACTCGACCTCTTAATTATTACTCCCTATATTACGGACAAATTCTCTCTTCTTCTTTTTTTTAGGGAAACTGACATATTCTTTTGGATGAAGCTGTTTGTACCCCAAAATTCATACTCCAAATTATACACAATATGTGTGTACCTGTCAGTGTAATATTGGGGTGATAGTCTTACCGATAAAAAATGTTAGTATAAAATTGTTAATGACACTAGCATTTTGTAACCATTATATTGTGAATCACCAAAATGTTAGTATAACTTCCAAATACATTCATCATCAGTGTAACTATATAATGGTTGTATTCTCTTTAATGAAAATAATATTCCGAATCTGATTCGAAGATGCCCATATCGTTCCATTGATTTTGGTCGCTTCACAATTGCGTACGAAAGAATGATTCAATTCGAGAGATGATGCCTCATCAAGTAGCAATCTCTAGTAGCACGTACAAGTGACGACGCCAACCTACTCTACATGTATATATATATATATAGGATTATTCCATCCGTCTCAAATTATATTTCATAATTCAAAAAATGTGGTAATTTCATACTTTTTAAATTTAATCTAATCACAAATAACTATAGAAATAAATAATCAATTCATATAATTGATCACAAGAATAATAGTGTGTATTGATTTTTTAATATATTTTTTGGTATTATAAATTGACATTATTGATATTGTAGATTTTATAATGGGGATATTTTATTATGGGGATAAAATTAAACATGAAGGTCATGTTGTAATTCTTTTCTTATGTACTGTACATTTAACGGTTACTAAGATTTTAACTCATTTGATGCACAAAGTTAAACGAAGTTCAATTTGTTCAATTCTAAAATTTTTCTTCTATTTTTCCTAGGCTCTATTTTCTTATTCAATTTCTTTCAATTTAAGTTTCTTTATACTTTAATTTTTTTAGTTTTATCTAACTTTTTTTGAATCTTGTCAATAGTAATTTAAAAATTATTTTCCTGTCAAGTCAAAGATGAAACTTTTTATCGAGTATTTATGACGAGAAAAACATTGGGATAAATTGATGAAGAAAAAAAAAGATGAAAAAAACCTGTAAATCTTAAGCAATCCAAGGCCACGGTAGAGCTCCACAAAAGCCATCCTAATCATCTTTTCAGCACACTGTGTTTTCTTAGTGCTCACAGTCTCCTTCTCCCCTCCGCCTTCTTTGGTGGTGATCAAGTCTTCCCAAACCATTGACGTCACGGCGGAGATGGCCCTCGTAGGGGTGGTCGCCGGAATGTCAATCCTCAGGGCGGTCGTCTTCCGATTTCCGGCCTTCTTTGCTCTGCTCGCTACCGCCGCGGCAACCCCACTGTCCGTCTCCGGTGTCGCGTTGTTTCTGGCCTCTGGACTGCCGCAATATTCGCTCCCATTATCTGCTCGATAAACTTTGATTATTAATTATCCATCTCCGGAGTACGTATATAATTAAATATTACATTAGTGGTATATCTTGAAATTATATCAAAAGCTTTACGAATGAAAAATTGGCATGACTTTATTATTTACATATGAACAACGACAAATTCTTCTGTGGATCTTAGTGTATTTGTAACATAAAACATGTTTTTTTTCAAAAAAAATCTAGACGTAAGCTCATTAAAATGTGAGAAGGTCTATCTTTTGAAAGTGGACCTTATGACTCTGTAAGCATCACCCATGAATAACTAAAAAATGTACTAAAAAAAACTTATGGAATAGTAAAGTTTGACTATATGAACATAGAACGAGTGCTTTAAATTAAGTTGTGACAAAGGAAATACATATTTTATCATCTTCATCATTTTTCAATTTAATTTGACCATGATTTTGAAAAAAAATTATATTTAATTATAATATAAATTTATGGTCTGTTTGGTACATGGAATTGAAGAAATTGAAATTAAATGGAAATTGAAATTCTACGGAATTGATTTGGATAGAATTAAGTTCTCCTATTCCAATTCATTCTTGACACTACCAATTTCAAATTTACATATCTTTGTGCTATCAAACAGCAAAACTAGAATCGTTATCTCCAATTCCAATTCCGCAATTTGATTCTGTGTACCAAACAAAACATTAATATAATTAAGCTCATTTTAGCGTGCAAGCATGTTGGCTTAATGCCAAAAAAGTCTCTCTGAACTTCTCAATATTGTACTTAGCAAGTTGAGATTAATTTAATGAATGAGTGAGCTATTAAAAAATCATTTTTAGAATGTAATTTAATGAAAACAATAAAATGGCATGGACGGCCGGGTTCCATTGAGAATTGAGGTGGGGAGTGGAGTGGACTTTTTGCATCATATCAATTGTCTTTCGTGTTTTCCATTATCTATACACACATGAATCGGAAACTACCAGAAGCTATAGATCCAATACATTTCAATAACAAATCTACTTAATGGGGAACACATATAAGAAGTTTCATATTTTTCTATAAATTACTCCGTACTTGTTTTAATTACATACTTTTTTCATCATGTAAAAATATTCTCATTTTGACTTTTATGAAATTTAAAAAAGAGATATTTATATGTTGACTTTCTAAAAATATCTTTGATGTGATAAAGTAAAAGTAGAATGTGCTATGTAAATTATTGGTAAAAAGGTATGATGTGATATAGAGAGATTGAGAATTAGTACGGATAAAAACGATTTTTAATAGAAAGAAAAATGACTTTAATTTGTGGACAAGAAAAAAAGAAAAGTGGAGTAGTTTTTGGGACGAAAGGAAGTACTCCGTATATTGTTTAAATTAATATACCATATAATTTTTATATAATTATAAGTTTAAAAATTAATTAATAGAAAAATTCAAAACTAGACAATTATTATTGTAAAACTTGATACTCAATTTTAGTTATGGAGTATTAAATTCAGTATTTCTTTTTTCAATGTAGTACCTAAAAATTTGCTACATAAATTTCTCAAATATATATTACACGAATAAATAATTAATAGCGAAGGAAATATGGATGGAGCTGAGACGACGTATATGTGATTTGGTACGTACCGGAGAAATCCAAGCGGTGGTCGGAGTTAGAGCCGGAAGAAGAGGACAATGAGCGGGGAAGGGTTTTCCGGCGGCGGTCGTTGACGAGCCGCTTGAGATCCAGCAAAATATGGAGCTGTTTCTTCAAGTTGTCTCCTCTTTCCACAAACTCACTCTCTTTGTTCTTGTAAAATTCATTCACCTTCTTTAGCTCTTCATCCAATTTCTCGAAAAATACACTCACCTGCATGCCATGCATAATTTTTTTAAAAAAACATGTGTATTTTTCATATTAAGATTACATTACCTACAAAATTACATTCTAGTTCAATTCCTTGTCTCAGCCTCCGCGGCTCCGCCTCGATATATTTGTTCATTTTGATAATTTATTGTGATTTATGTGAACATCTCTATCCTTGTCTTTATTTAACTCAATAAATTTGAAAAAAAAAGAACCATAACTATCTAAAAATATTGCAAAATGTAACACAGAGTAAACAACAAACAAATAATATTTGCACTAAATAGTACTAAAACTTAAGTTATTTTTCTAAATAGCACTTAAGTTGATTTTTTTTATAAATAGCACTTAATAATGTCCATAATGACCAAAGATGGCAAAAATTTCCTAATGGATAATGACTAAAATTGCTACATTGTGAAAAAAATACATATAGTGCTATTTAGGGAAAGTCATTATATTTTAGTGCTATTTATGTAACTTTCTCAAAATAATAATAGTAATAATAATAATAATAATAACAATAACAATAACAATAACAATAACAATAATAATAATAATAATAGAGCAAATTCTTTCATGGACCTAAGGTCCATGCTCATTATATGGACCTTAGTGCATTTGTATTATGAAATAAGTGAGCCTTTTCAAAAAAAATCGACGTGCAATTCCATGAAAATGTGAGAAAGTTCACGTTTTAAATGTAAACTTTGGTGCTATCTAAGCATCACTCTAAAAATAGAGGTAGTTATTAGAAATATTAGATAATATGAAATAAATATTATACTCCCTCTGTCCCTAAATAAACTTCCTTTTTCATTTTTTCTTTGTCTCCAAATAAACTTCTCTTTTCCCTTAAAAAACTCCTTTTACCCATTACTTTTTCATACCCTACCTATCACATCACACTTTTTTGCCAATAATCTACATATTACATCTTACTTTTACACATCACATCAAGGGTATTTTTGGAAAATCAACACAAAAATATCCCTAACTTAAATCCTCAAAAAATTAAAAAGGGAAGTTTATTTAGAGACGGAGGGAGTATTTCATTATTTTCCTTATCATATTGTTTTTCTAATTATATTATTACCATATTTATTCTCCTACTATAGTTAAAACTCTCTCATGTAATGCATATAAATATAGATATTTTTCAATATTCAATAAGATCGAATATTATCAGGTTGTATCAGTAATAGTTGTAATAATAATAATAATAATACTCCATAATAATAATAACTATACCTCATCTTCCTCGGAGAAGAGTTGAACAAGCTCATTTTCACTATCATGCATTTCTTGCTCTTCCTCATCGGCTTCTTCTTCTTGGTTGCTTTCTTCTTGTTTTTGGTTATTTACCTAAGTAATTAATTCCAGATTTCATAAGTACTCCTGATTATATTGCTCAATTTAAAGCTAAATATTCCCTCTGTCCCTAACGTTACGTTTTTTCATTCGTTTCAAAATAAGGTTCCCTTTCTTTATAAGAACAAAAATAAATCATATGGCCAAAACAGGTTCTCTCTCTTTGGCAACCACATTAAAGATTAAAGTTAAAGTTTTAAAAATGCTATGCAATAGTAGCATTCTTTAATGCTTTTAAATTTAATTTACAATATAAAATTTTTATCCAAAATACTAACACTCATAAAAAATAACCAAAACATAATTTTCAAACAAGACATTATATACTACTTTGGATATGAACACCCATAGTCTCATTTGTCATTCAATTTATTGTTGGCAAATTCTTCAAATGCTAATGCACTATCTTCAAAAAAAAAACTATGCTAATGCACTAACTTAGTTCATGATAGCCAATTAAGTTTTTCTAATATAGACAATTAACTTAGCAAATTAATACGGATATTTGCTAAGTTAATTAAATAAAATTAATAAATTTTATTTTGATATTATTAAACCCAAATTCATTATTAATTAAATAAAATCAATTAATTATCAAAATTTATCAATATATTTTTTATTTCATTATAGGTCAAAAATTGATCATGATTGACTAAAAGGAGCAAAACTAGACAAATGTTGTGGACGGATGAGTGTCATCATAGACAATATAATTACATATAAAAAATATTCATAGTATCACAAATTTTGTGTGATTGTAACGTGACTTTTAGAAATATATTTTGCGAGATGTAGTGCTTTATACACCACGGAAGTTCCTAGTAGTGGAACATATTCATATTTTTAATTTCCTCCATTTAAATAATACTCCGTATAAAGTTCAAATCGGAAAACACTTCTCTCATTTGATTTTATATTAGGAACAAATATATTGTGTTATATACGAATTCGTTTCGAAACATAAATATTTCCTCTGCCCCACAAAATTTTTCAAACACGAAAAAAGCACAGTCTAAAAATGAATTATTTTGATATTATTTTTTAAATATGACTATCTACCATATATACATCATATCATATCACACTGTATTATAAAGTAAGCTAAATAGAACTAAAACATAGAGAAAAGTACCAAAATAGAATTTTTTCTCCCGAAATAGGACTTAACGTGACACTGTACTGTACATGTGCACATTACTATATTTTTTTTTGGTAATGTAAATGACTATGTTTGGTAATGTAAGTCCTATTTCAGGAATAAAAACATGGAAGTCCTATATTAGTATATTTTCAATATTTTAGTCCTACTTTGATCTTTCTCACTAAGCATAAACTTAGAAAATAATATCAAAATTCTACATTAATGTGCTTTTTTTTCTTTTTGGAAAGTTTAAGTCAAAGAAAATTGTGGGGCTAAGAAAGTAATAATATAGGGAGTTAACCTCGGAAGTACGATTGCTTTCGGATTTTCCGGCGACGGCAGTGGGAAGCCAGCCGGAGAAATTCTGGACGAAAGCCCGGACCGGGTCGAAAATAGACCGGCCAAAGTCGCCGTTGCCATCCTGATAAACCGATGATTTGGCCCGTCTTAAAAACTTGATCTTTTTAACGTGTTTCTTGAGGTTCCAGTAGTTCACGAAGGCGTCTTTCCACTCCGGTATGAGCTGCGCCTCCAACTCCTTTGAAAACTTCACCATTTTCAGGTCGCCGGAAAACGGTCCGGCCGGCCGGCCCTCAAAGAAATATATATGGAGATAGAGAAAGCTAGGCAAAGAGGTGGTGAAAGACAGATTTATATATATAGACACATGTATATATATATAGGCTTTCCATTTCTATTTATTTATTAATACATTCTGATTTACTTATTTTGTACCACGAGTACGTACAATTTTAACAAAAAATTATTAGAATTAAAATTTATTTCGCAGAAAGAAAAAGATTTGGAACATAGATCCTTTACATTATTACTCCCTCCTCCTACCAACTATATTCACTTTTTTATGTCTGTTTTTATTGAATAATTTTTTTTTGAAAGAACTCATCATTTGATAATATAAAATAGTGAAATTGTTGTTACTTGATTTGTAAAATTTTTGAAGCACTACATGCATCCGAGTGCATATGTTCAATTGATTTTTTTGAGTCAAACAAGACGAAAAAATGTAATGTGTATTGGTATAAACATAGTTTCATTAGTTCTGATCTATTGATTTCATTGTATTTATATGCAATACAAATTAAAGTAATTAATTCAAAAAATTCAAATTAAACAAATACATTGAGAGTGAGGAAGATTGTTTAAAATATATAAGGTTTTTTATTTCTACATCAATCTTTATATAAATTGAATTTAAAAAACGTCAGTCCCAAGGCCAGTGCATAAATTATTCTGAAACAATTAGTTCGATATACTTTGATACAAGGAAAATATACACAACCAACATTGAATAATACTCCGTACTTTCATCCCTGTATATTTGTCCGATTTGATTTTTTGAATCAAACGGAATGAATACATTGGGACGGTGGTAATACATGAGTCCACCTAGTAAAAAATAAAAGGTGAAATGTCTCTCGGAGTGCCTGCACGTACACTTTGGTCAAACATGATAGTAATAGGTAAATCACAAAGTATAATCTTATTCTGATTCTTAGAAAAAAAATCACCTTAAATAAGAGTAAATTATAGAGAAAGAACAAAATTGAGATATCTATGTTTTAATCTCTAAATAAAGTTCACACTGTAATAATGTGACATTGTACATAGAAATTTTTGATAATGTACATGTAACACCCCGGCCCCGACCCTGGCCGTAAGTGTCTGCTCATAAGATTGTAGACTGGCCCCACAAACCAACCCACGTCTTTCCCGCACACTTTGTCCTCACTCGTGCACGCCCAAGGAAAACTTCCCAGGGGGTCACTCATCCTAGAATTGCTCCAAGGTCAAGCACGGTTAACTTTGGAGTTTCTAGGTGACGAGCTCTCGAAAAGAAGATGCACCTTGTTGGTATGAGTAGTACTATCAATCCTTTTGAACTCTTCCCATTCCCATCTTAATACGGGGTATTACATTCACCCCCACTTAGGAATGCAACGTCCTCGTTACATCCTTTTTTTTGAACCCATAGATCTTCCCCGCTAGCTGAACAAAGCTCTTTTGGCCCGTCACGGTCGCAGGGTTGCTCTGATACCATTTGTAACACCCCGGCCCCAACCCTGGTCGTAAGTGTCTACTCATAGGATTGTAGACTGGCCCCACAAACCAACACATGTCTTTCCCGCACACTTTGTCCTCACTCGTGCACGCCCAGGGAAAACTTCACAGGGGGTCACCCATCCTAGAATTGCTCTAGGGTCAAGCACGCTTAACTTCGGAGTTTCTAGGTGACGAGCTCTCGAAAAGAAGATGCACCTTGTTGGTATGAGTAGTACTATCAATCCTTTTAAGCTCTTCTCATTCCCATCTTAATACGGGGTATTACAGTACATGGTCATGTTTGATAATCTAGATGTATTTTAACTATTATTTCAAGAATAAAATATAGAAATCCAATTCTGATATATTTTCAATGTTTTACTCCTACTTTGATCTTTTTCTGATCTTAGAGAGGTTATTCTATAGTTGGTGTGCCCTAAAGCTATCACATTGGAGAAAACTCTCACATTGTTGCGGTAGGAAAATGGTACGGATCGGAGGAAGAACGATGCGGAGCAGCGTTAACGAAGAATGAGAAGAATAACTTGATAGAGTATAACGAACCATGTAAAACGCTTTGAGATCAAAGTTATTTTGGAGTATACGAAATATTTTAATCGGATAAGATGTTAATAAAGAACAAGCCTTTTTAAATCGTGCGTTCAACCATACCCGAGCATCTCTATTTATAGAGATGAAAATATATGATCCCACATGATCTTTCGCGTAAAAGTTTGCAAACTTTCGCGGTAGGGATAAACGTAACGTAGACTTTCAATTTTCGGACGCAAACGTTTGTAGAGTTTGGTCAAAATTGGCCTTTATCCAAAGTCCAGGATTTTTTAATATTTTGGACTCCATTCATGAAAGTATGAAGGATTATCATAAAGAATTATAATAATGTCCCAGCAGCTCGACCCCCGCCAGGGGCTGCCGCCCCTTGGACCTGCTACCTGGGGGTTGCCGCCCCCGAACATCCACTATGAATTTGTAATATCATTGAACGAGTGCACGCACCACGCATCCTAACTCGTTTGACAACGTCTATTCAAATTCTTGGATGATCTAATTAAGTAAACCCAATCACACAAAATAGGCGATGATGCTAAAATCAGCAACAGTTGCTGCCAGGATTTGGAAATATAAGATCCTCTCTCGGAAACCATCCTAGCTACCAGTGCAAGAGTACGTCCACACCAAGTAATAAATACGTACCCTATGGCTCCCCCAAAAAAACTTGACAAATCGAATAACGATGTTTCATTAAGAGCCTGTTCTTTAAGAATGGAAAAAAAGAGGTTGATGTTGGAAGAAACTGGAAAAAACTGGAAGGAACTGGAAGAAACTAGAAGAAATTAGTAAAACTGGAAGAAACGGGAAAAAACTGAAAAAAAACTGGAAAAACTTCAAAAATTGAAAAACCTAAAAAATTTTTATAAACATTTATTTTAAATTCTTGTAGTTATAAATTATTATTATTATTATTATTATTATTATTATTATTATTATTATTATTACTGTTTTTGTTGTTATTATTATTATTATTAATATTATTATCATCATCATCATCATCACCATTATATTATCACGTTATCTTAATAAATGCCTTTAGGATAGAAAAAAGTATTGTTATTTTTTAAACACAAAAATCTACTTTTGCAAAAAAATAATTATAATATAAAGTTAGCATAAATATAAAAATATTAAATTTTAAAAAGTATTAGTGGTTATATTGCACCTTAATTTATTTATGCAGTATTTATTGTAAATAGTATATTTGTAATTATACTTTATATATTACAAGATTTTGTTTTAAATATCAGAAATGTCACATAATGTAATAGTGAGATGAAAAAAATAATTTATAAACTCTAGTTATGAACAGAAGAGTTGTAGTAGTAGTAGTAGTAGTAATAATAATAATAATAACAATAATAATAATAATAATAATAATAATGATAATAGTAATAGTAATAATAATAGTAATAATAATATAATCACATTAAAATATATCGTTTTTAGAGTAATTGGTTGAGAGGTAGAAAAAGTTTGAAGAAAAAAGTTTGAAGAAAATGAGAATAACTGGAAGGAACTAGAAGAAACGGGAAGGAACTCGAAGAAACAGGAAGAACGGGAAGAAACTGGAAGGAACTGGAAGTTAATAGTTCAAGTCCTAAAGAACAGACTCTAAAACTATTTGTAATTCAAATTAATTCAAAATTAGTGAAGATCGAAAAGAATGATAAAATTGTTACGAGAAAGGAATCCAAATCAGGAAAAGATATATTCCTACTTCTATTTATTTATTTCTATAATGCCCTTTCCTAGTTATGGTAGAAATAGAATTATGGTAATTAAGAATATAAATTTACTTTAATTTTTTCCTTCTCTCTATATAAAAAATATTTCCTCCGGTACTAAAATTTTGACTATTTTGATTTTTGGTCAAACAGTGATATTCTTTAACCACAAGTTACGAAAAAAGTATATTTAATTATAATATAAATCAATATATTTAGGTTCATCTTATGATATAATTTTCATATATCAAATTTTAATATCATTTATATCTTTATATTATTTTTTTAATTCGTAGTTGAATAGTGTTACTGTTTGATAAAAAATTCAAAATAAGAAAGGTTTTTAACTACACCACTCCTAAAATAATAATAATAATAATATTGTTAATACTTAATTTTTTCACTGAACTACTCTATAATACAGAGTATTTTACAGAGTAGTCCGTGCCTCCGTGGTATTTAACTACTCCATACGTATCTTTAAACCCTTCTACTTTTGACTTTGGGCAAAAATAAGGAAAGTGTAATTTTGGTTGACTTTCCAATTTTGCCCCTGATGTGATGGGTAAAAGTAAGATGTGATAGTTTGGTTATTAGTGAAAAAGTATGATGTGAAAGGTAGAGTATGAAAAAACAAGGGTAAAAGTGGTTTTTAATAGAAAATGGAAGTATTTTAGGGAATTCAAAAAATTGAAAGGAGAAGAGTTTTATGGAACAGAGGGAGTATTTTAAAGGCACATTGTTTGTGAAGACTAAAACTTTTTTTTTCTTTGTACAAAACAAATGCATTCATGCAAATCTTAAGGAAAAAAAGTGTAAAAAGTTAGTCCATATTAAAAAAGTATTGTGGGAGAAAATAGAAAATGCATGTTATAGAATTATTACATGATCAACATGGCACATGGGTTGAATCGTTAATTTATTACTTTGGGTTAATAATCAAGGCAGTTAAAATTGGATTAGAGGTTAGTATGATAATTATGCCAGGGTGTTTAATGCATGTGTTGGTAAAACTTATAATTAGGCTGATTGCCAAAATACCTGAATTTGGTTATTTTTGTTTAGAGATGCATGGAGAAAAGGACTATGACTGAAAAAAAGTAATACTAGAGTCACTAATAAAATATTCACAAAATTTACAAACTTGTCGAATATGTAAAGTATTAGATTGAAATTATGGTTTCAAATAATTAAAAAATACAAATGATAATTTTGTGCATTTTGTGAGTGATTTGTTTGGACTGATAATTAAAATAATAACTAAGTCCTTATATATCGTTTTTTTATTACGGAGTATTTATGAAGTTTGAGTACATTAATTCTCAACTAAATTTATTTAAATAATAGTGTATTACAATTTATAAACTAAGATGATATGACTATATTGTTTTATATAGGAGTATATCTTATCATCAATAAAATATATGTAAAGGAAGTTTTTTTTAAAATATATTATGGGTATATAAATTAAGAAAGGACGAAATGAGTACGTACCCAAATAGTTGATGTTTTTGATTGACATCTCATTTTGTGAATTTTTGAGGTTTTAGCAAGTCTCATACTAAATGACTAATGAAGGTGACACATGGGAATAACAACTAAAAATTAAATGGCAACCAATTAATCACATTTAGCTAGGTTCTTTACCATACATGAAACAAAACAAAATTAATTAGGGTTCAAGAAAAACAAGACTATTTGCATTGGATGATGGGGCATGTCACATGCATGTCAAAAGGTAGAAGAAAAAGGAAGAAGACATTATGACAAGAAAATATTTGGCAGCTAAAGATCGAAATGAAGGTAGCTTTATTTAGCTTTTGGTTGGTTATTATTGTTCTATGGCAATATTATTATTACTCCGTATTATTTTT
Source organism: Cuscuta campestris (assembly GCA_900332095.2). Classification (NCBI taxonomy): domain Eukaryota; kingdom Viridiplantae; phylum Streptophyta; class Magnoliopsida; order Solanales; family Convolvulaceae; genus Cuscuta; species Cuscuta campestris. The sequence continues at coordinate 197,771 of OOIL02001569.1, read as the reverse complement.
ATATTCCACTCTAGTTATACTCCATGGAATAGATCCCAATCTTCCAAATGGAGATATAAGGAATAACAAAGGAATCATTCTTCCCACATTCCTAAATGCTCCTTGCTTCTGCAGAATATTCCTTGTAACTAAACTAATATTCTCCCAGCTATACTAGCTAGCCACTCTAAATGCTCTCATGTTGCCCTCAATATCACCAAAAAAGTATAAATAATATGCTCCATAGACTAGATAAATTTTTATCTTAAAAAATGTTTGCTTTTTAATATAATATTGTGTAAATGGACACTTCTGTTCATAACGGGTCCACTAAAACAGTGATATATTATTCTCTATGATATGTTGCTCCCTCCCTCTTCCAAAGAAGTCCACCCTTTTTTTTCTTTTTTGATATATGATTATCTTGGTTTTTCAGAACAAAAAATGTTTAAAACAATTTTTTTTAAAAACCACTCCTAGGTATATATAATTGTTGTTTATTAAATTACATGTTTACTATTTACATGGTTAAACTTTATTCATAATCTTTCTCTATTTTCATTAGTCATTTTACAAAATGATAAAATCATGTCATCACTAGTTTTGTAGATCTTTTTATATAGTTTTTAAATATGTAATTTGATTGTAAATCAACTTATCACTTGTACTAGTGCCTTAATTAGCACCACCCATACATACATTATATTGGGGTAACCGGTAATTAACTCATCAAAACCATATCATGACTAATCAAGTGCATAAGTATCTATTATATATCATCCTCCCATCCCGTCCAAAGGACATTTCTTCAAAAAATTTTGTGCATCAACTATTCAAAGAATTGAAGTACTTAATTGCTGAACTACTGGCAATTAACAAGTCAACTACTTGTACTTATAAACTGTGCATTTCCCACAATGACCTCAGAAATAGAAGCACCAATATACCGAGTAATAATTAACAAGTACTATAATTAAGTAACTAATTCAAGTTAATTGATAGATCACTACTTGTTGGGAGCAAAGAGTTATATAATTAACCTCGATCCCATTAGTATAAGTTTTTTTTAAGAGGTGTTAAAAAACAAATTCGTAATCAAGGCCCCGGCTATAATTAAATGTTTTACTAAGGTAAAAAGGTGCAAGCAATAATGTACGGGCAGTACAATTGAGTATAGTGATGAGTTCTTTTGTAATTATTTCTGAGCTTATATGGTGGCATGGGACACTCACACCTAGCTCCTTTCTTTAGTGTGGTTTATCTCTTTATCCCACGCCTGCGTGGCGCGCCTTATTCGATCAACTGGTTGATACGGGGTTCAAGAGATCTGTCAGACCAATGGGGAATAAAAAGACTGAAATGCCCTTGGTTGAATAAGTTGGGCGTATTAAGTTTGAAAAAGCGGGGATAAAATAGCAATGTTAGTATACTTCTCTTTACCATATATGGGCGTATTAAGTTTCGTATCTGTTCATTTGTTCTTCATTTGTTCTGAGCCGTTTCATTTCACTAGTTGTTTTGTCATAGTAGAAAATTGTATCATTTTTTTTAACATCAACAATAATCCAGTCAGATCAACAACAATAGTAATTTAGTTGAATCCCTCGGGAGTAATCTAGAGAGGATGTATATGCAGACCTTACATCTACTCGAAAGTACATAGTTTGTTTCTAGGAGAAAGTATAAAGAAAGCACTGCTTAACTCTATGAATAATTAACAAAACAGTAAAATCAAAAAAAAAGGAAGGATAATAGTAATACAATGGTGGGTTTGTATATTATATTGAAATTGAATTGGATTCCATATTGTCATGCACTAAGAGCTTGAGTTGGATGGATAAGTCATAAGTGATGATATTGCAGCTGCAGTAGCATAGAGTACATACACAATCAATTTGAAGATTGGTCAACCAATAAAAAGGCCATATCCATGGTGGACATATATAGTAAAGCTTTCATCAGTGAATTGGGTGGTGGATATAAGTGATATAACACTCCACTCCTCTAACTCTTACCAATTTTTTATTGATTTTATAAGCATATATATGTATGGAGCAAATTCCGTTTCAACCTTATATTGAACATGTAGATAATAGTAGGAGTGATGGAGGACTCGTCGTGAAAAGAACCAAAGAAGCAGGGATTACGCTCGTAATATTTGATAAATATAGACTAAATATAGAAAATTGCCTATAATAAAAGACCATTTATGTAATTTACTCATACATATGCATATTCTAATATATTTTTAACAAATATAAATAAATTTTTATATCACACTTGTATAATATAAAAATATATTTCAGCAGTCAAATTATTCTGATTTAGTTCATGTCCTTCAGAACAGAGTGACGTTAACAAGGAAAGTGTGACTATATTGAGAGGATTTACTCATTCCATTATACTCCGTATCATTTACATCCTAATAATTACCCTCATTTATGGTGTGTTTGGTTGAGGAAAAAATATTTTCCAAGAAAATTTTGATTCTGTTTTTTTCACAATTTACTTCTTCCTCGCATCAGGGTGGTTTCCCGTCGCATGGCATCTTCAATTCTTTTGCAATTGTAACTTAACAGACAGCCTTCCACAAAGTCTCATTAAAGAAAGAATGAATTACTGATCATAATACTAACTAATTAATGAAATGAATGAGACAAACAATATATAGTTGTTGTAACCAACCACCAAACCAATGAAAGAAATTGGTACGTAAAAATGGTGGTTGTACATTGTGCAGTACTTGGGACGTTGTTTTTGAACCAGTTAAAGGTTGTCTTGAGGGAGAAAGAAAAAAGAAAGGTTAAAATCGGAAAACAAAATGTCTGAGATGGTAAAACAAGGTTGGGACAAGTACCTCCTGCAACTCCAACTCCATCCCCTTCGCACCAAGGTCATCCACACGCATAAAATGTTTTTTTGTTAGAATAATAAAATCTTTTTCGAGCATCTAATCATCTGTTTGAGCTTTTAGTTAAGTTAGTTTTTCTTTCTTTTTTGTAAGGCGATAACAGCTGGTGTTTTGGTTGGGTGCAGTAATGTGGTTGCCCAGAGGATTTCTGGGAACAAGAAATTGCAATTGAAAAGAATAGTTCTTTTAACTGTATTATTATTATCATTATTATCATCTTTTTTCATAATTCTTGGGGAAAAAAATTGATTGAAAGGAGCTAGTGAATTTACTGATATGGGGTTGTGTGATCTTTGCTCCCAGTTATATGGGTTTGCATACTCAGGGCCATTTGGGCATTTTCTGCACAAGTTGATGGACACTTTGTTCAAAGGAAAGAAGGGTAACAAAACTGTTGCTACAAAGGTCAAACACTTATGTTACCAATAGTCACATTGTTTTCTTTTTTTCTTATTTTTTTTCCCTTTTTGCTGATATTAATTAATAATAGCAATTTAATTTCCCTTATGTGAAGGTCTTGTTGGAGCAGTTAACTTCTTCTCCATGGAACAACATGTTTTTCTTGATGTACTATGGCTTAGTAGTTGAAGGTATGTGAGACCATGCATCAATGCAAGTATATTGTTTTCCTAGCTCTTTCCTATGAATTCAAAAATCATGCACCATGGGTGATGGGGGGGGGGGGTTGTGCCCCCAAACACGACCCCACCTTTTTTTGTCCACACAGACATGTATGTATCGACAAAAAAAAAAAAGAGGGGAGGACGAGTTTGGAGTAGAGTCGCCGTTTGGACACTAAGGGGCTGTTTGGCAACTTCTGAATAGGTAAGTGTCGAACCAGTAAGAGGTCTGAACCATAAGAAGTCTGAACCATTAAGAGCTAGTATATTGCTTAATTATTCAGAGGCAAATGTCTGATCAATTCAGATAAGAAGTCTTAACCATTCAGACTCTATATAATACTTAACCATTCAGAGGCAAATATCTGAGCCATTCAGACATTTGAACCATTAAAAGACTGAAACAAACAGTTTGAACCATTAAGTGATAAACCATTCACACATCTGAACCATTAAGAGGTTAAAACAAACAGCCCCTAAGCATTTTCCTATAATAAGAATGGTTTGAATGTCTTTCTAGACGACTCTTGGTCGCATATTAGTATAATATTGTCTGGTATTGCAGGGAGGCCATGGAGTGTTGTGAAAAACAAGGTCCGGAAGGACTACCCCTCCGTGCAATTGACTGCATGGAAGGTATGGGTGTCCTACAACTCACATTCTTATATATTACGGAGTACTTTTTTTTTAGTCTGGGTTTTCATTATGAGACTTTATATGTTCAACAATTGTACGTGAGATGCAGTTTTGGCCAATAGTCGGGTGGATCAACTACCAGTACATGCCCCTGCAGTTGCGCGTTTTATTTCACAACTTTGTATCCTCGTGCTGGTTAGTATAGTAATTAACATTCAAACACTTTGTCTAATCTCAAAGATTAATTAATGTAATAGTACTCATCTGGTCATGTGCTTTAGGGCAATATTTCTGAATCTGAAGGCCGCTAGATCATCATCTTCATCATCAGTTGCAATCAACAAGGCATGATGAGAAAGAAGGCAATGCAAAGATCAGTTCATGTGAGCTACAAACAAACAAACATTGAGACATTATACACACACACACACACTACTGCTTCATCCATTTCACTTTGTACCTTCAATGCATTTAGAGATACACAATGCAAGTAATTATTTAAACATAGCTTTTCACATGGACCAAAAGTTAAGTGTATTGTTTTGGCAAAGTTATCTAATAGCATCATTTAATTTTAGCACTTTCAGAGTTAATACGCAAGATTTATTTATTTCTTGAGTTTTGACTTGTGGCTTCATCACAAAAAATAGTTTCAATTTCAAATACTTTGACAAAAAAAACTTCAATGATCATTACAACATTTTGGGCAAGAGGGCTCTCGGTGGTAGGATCTAGGATCCGGTCCCGGACCTAACGGAGAACTATATGGCCCCAAATATATTGGTATCATACATATTTTGACACACTTCTAATAGAAATGAAGGATTATTACCCGAAAATTTACTAACAACAAGATCATTTAGTTCATGACACAAATTAAACCTACCACAAGGTGTAACAAACCATTTAGTGTTTTGGTAAGGATTTTCAAAAGACCGGCGCACAATGATGTCACATCTGAAGCCATCGCGCGAGCTGCGTCGGATTTACCACACCGGGGATGTGGGCCTCGTCGCTCTTCAACAGGCTCGCCACCTCATCATATGTTCGGCTCCTCACCTCGTTCGGATCGGCTTCGGCAGCCGGGTTTCCCCTTCTCACCTCATCTGCTGCACCACTGTTCCCCAGGGCAGCCTCGGCTCGAGCCCGGTCGAACATCTGGCCAAACATGGTTCCTTTAGTTAAGAACTCGTAAGCCATGTAACCGGCTAAGACCCGGTTCGAGTAGCCTGCTGCTGACTCAGCTTGCTTCGACGACGTCGTAGCCTTGTGACTAACTGGATATGATGATGGCCACATGGAATTATAAGATGACATTTCCTTCTCTTTCTGTTTCCGTGACGCTCCAGGTGGCAATATTCGCCGTGGTTGAGAATTCATCCTCACCGTGGATTCCATTTATTCTAATATTACTGATCAAACAGAGAGTACCAGCCACTTCAGCATAGAGTTTTCCTTAACCCTTAGAACAAAAAAATGATCATTCACTTAAAACTCAGTTAAATATACTCTATACATTACAACAACAACAACCGAGTTGGATCCCACGAAAGTAGGGTCTGAGGAGGGTGTGTGTACGTAGACCTTTCCCCTACTCAAAAGTAGAGAGGCTGTTTCGAAGAGACCCCCGGCTCAAAAAGATCACAAGAGATATATAAAATAGAGAAAACACAAATAAATCACCAAGCACACATGGCAATGAACAAACTAAAGTTAACAAAGGCAAAGTACTGCAATCATATTTTACCAACCATTCAAGGCATATAACTATGTGCACATAACTAAAACATTGTTTCAAGCACCTTGAAAGCTAATCCGTCTACATAAAGAACCAAAGACTAAGATATAAGAAAATTAAAGTGGAATGAAAGAAAGGAAAAATTGGAGGGACTCGACATGTAGAGCATCTGGTCGAAAGTTTTTTAACGGAAAAAGAATGATTTTGGGTGGGAGTAATGCTTAATTTAACAAAGAAATTTGAAAAAAACAGAACTGGGAGTAATGCATCTAAAACAATAATAATTAGCAGCAAAAAAAAGGATGAACAAACCTGGTAAATCTGGCGTCGATTTGGGAACGCCGGAACGGAGATGGTGAGGACCGTGAGGTAGATCTGGCGTTGATGGAGTCAAGCTAAGGGGACGGCGGAGTGGCGGACAACGCGAGAGTGACACCTGAGACAGGAGGCGCGAGACGGCGAGAGCGACCCGGCAAAATTTGGGAATTGGGACTTGCGGTCGTTGCCGACTTGAGAGACGGGACTTGCGACTTGGGAATTGCCCAAGAAAAATAATGCCAGGGTACACCGATACCCCAATTGTCCCACACCCCTTCCATTACCACAAAAATGGTAAAAAATTAAAACAAAATTAAATAAATAAAAATGAGATTAAAATAAGTGGTAGAGAAAGAAGTGGAGGGACAAATGGGATGGTGTACCCCTTGCATGGCTCATTGCCCAAATGTCTAATTGGGACTTGGGACTTTGGGAGACATGAAGACAACAAAATTGAGAATTGGGTTTTTGTAAGTAGGCTATAACTCAAAAGATTTGGACTGGGCTTACATATACGCCGTATTTGATATACATGGCTCGGTAATTCGGTCGGTTTTGATTAATATTGCCCAGAATCGAAACCAATGACCAAATTAACCGAATATTTTAGACATTAAAACCGAAAAATGAAACCAAATTTATAATTGCGATCGATTCGGTAGAATTGTATCGGTTAATCGGTCGGTTCAGTTAAATTGCTCACCCCTAATTTTAGAGGAAGATGAAAACAGTTTTTTATTTCTCTGTAATTTGAACAGAAAATGTTCATTTTTTTCAAACTAGCAAACCAAAATCTTTGCGACAACAAAAAAAACTTTAGGCAAAAACTGATAAAAATGAAGAATTTTGAATGTTCTCTGATAGATGTTACTAATATTTCAAAAACAGACAAACATATCCTACGGATAAATGGGATAATTCAATGTAGGATAAACTTATTTGTATCTCAAGTTTTTGTACCCTACTTTGTACCCTGCGGGTTAGCACCAACATTTTATGTTTGTGTAAAACTAATTTTTATTAATGCACCAACACTTTGTGTCCGTGTAAATTTTTGCTAACACACCAACACTTATATCGATATAAACCATTAAAATGTTTGTGTATAACTACGGAGTACAGTACAATTTTTGGCATGGTCATTTGGATTTTGGACAACAGTTACGCAACGGAGGCCACTCGCCGTCCCCGATTTGATTCTCTTCCTCTCCAATCTTCTTCTCCATCATCTTCTTCCAACAATCTCCACTCTCCAGACGGACTCCACTCTCGCCATCACATCCAGGTATTTCTCTCTCTACTCTCCCTTTTCGCCGCTTTATTTTCCAACCTTAATACGTACGAAGTGTTAGAAATATCAAACAAAAAGAAGAATAGTGTGGAATAGTGTAATATCTTGATGATATCCTTGATTGGAATCAAATTACCAATCAAGATATTTGATTAACTTCCACTCACTTTCTTTGATTGTCTCCATTAGTAACTTTGTAATATTTATAGACATCATTAGAGATGTATTCAATAAGATGAATATTTGAGCTGTGAATTCATTCTATCATTACTTCTAATATGGTATCAGAGCAATCATTCGATCAAACGATTGAATGAAACGCAGCTTTCATCATCTACCATAAAAAAAAAATATAAAAAATGTCTGAACAAACTCCAGAGAGCTCCACCTACACAGGGGAGTCTGACCCAATGAAGCAGCCTGTGAATCTTGCACAAATTTTGGAAATTCTGCAAAATTTCCAAAATTTAGCACCCAAGGCCGAACTTACCGAGAGCTCCTCAAATCAACAGTTAAATTTGGCGGAAAAGCTCAACGATAAGAACTACGCCATTTGGGCGCGCAAGATGAGCTTAGCTCTGGACGGGAGAGGGCGGCTCAAGCACATCACTGCCGCACCTCTCAAAACTGATGATCCCAAATATATCAAGTGGAGGCAAACAGATTCAACAGTGATTACTTGGATACTAGAAAACATAGAGTCGGATATTGTAAATCAATACATCGAATATCCGACTGCATGGGATTTGTGGAAGGGAATCGAAGCC
>OOIL02001569.1:157679-187933 GCA_900332095.2 Cuscuta campestris | reverse complement strand
AAACAAAAGGTAGTTGCTCTATCAAGTGCAGAAGCAGAATTCAGAGGGATCGCTCGAGGAATTACTGAAGTTCTTTGGCTAAGAAAACTCCTTAAAGATTTGGGGTATCCGCCGAAGGGTAAATGTAGACTGATGTGCGATAATACTGCTGCTATTCGTATATCAGAGAATCCAGTACAACATGATCGTACCAAGCACATCGAGATTGATCGTCACTTCATCAAAGAGAAACTCGAGGCAGATATCATTAGTCTTCCATATGTCCGATCTGAAGATCAATTGACAGACATTCTCACAAAAGCAGTGCCAGCTGGAGTCTTTCAAGCAACATTAAGCAAGTTAAACATCCGAAACGGATGATTCAACTTGAGGGGGAGTGTTAGAAATATCAAACAAAAAGAAGAATAGTGTGGAATAGTGTAATATCTTGATGATATCCTTGATTGGAATCAAATTACCAATCAAGATATTTGATTAACTTCCACTCACTTTCCTTGATTGTCTCCATTAGTAACTTTGTAATATTTATAGACATCATTAGAGATGTATTCAATAAGATGAATATTTGAGCTGTGAATTCATTCTATCATTACTTCTAATACGAAGTATTATCTATATTTTCTCAGATATTAAGTCTTAGTTTTCATTACACGATTAGTCAGTTGGTGTTTCCTGTCATTGATGAATATTTACATGTTAGAAATTCTAAATCTGAAACCATACTCTTCAGATCTTAATTTCACATTTCTCAGTCTTGAGATCATAATCTTATTGATTATGTTATATATTATCTTCGAATTTGATTGTCCACTTACTAATTATAGGCTATTAGTTGACAAATGATTGTGAAATTTCACACACAAAAATGACAGAATTTTTTTTAAAAAAATGCATTCTTAATTCAAGTTTTTGTTGTTATTTTAACCTCATTTCCTTACATTTGAAGAGTTTTAGAAAGGGGTAACAGAATCATTAAGGCTTTGTTAGGTTATGGAGCTTGAAGTAAAATTTGGGTTGCATCTTGACCCAAAATTTTAGGTTGTACCTTGTAAAGTATCGTACATACTCCAAATCAATATATAGCCCTATTTAATTTGTTCTCTTCTTTGTTGTTTTTCTTCGTATTTCGATTTCTTCATTTCTTTCATATTGATTTGCGTGTGTGAGTTTGTAATACTTTTTTTGGTTTTAGGATGTGTTTGTCTGTTTTTGAAATATTAGTAACATCTATCAGAGAACATTCAAAATTCTTCATTTTTGTCAGTTTTGGCCAAAGTTTGTTTTGTTGTTGCAGAGATTTTGGTTTGCTAGTTTGAAAAAATGAACATTTTCAATTCAAAATTTCAAATTATAGAGAAATAAAAGCTGTTTTCATCCTCCTCTAAGGAAGATTTACAAATAAAAATCCAAGTTTTAGAGTACATTGAAAATCCCTGGGGAAGTTTCTTATATACCCTTTTGAAGATCACCATCAAGAAAATGTTGTAAACTAACAAGTTGAGCTCTGTAATGTTTAACCGTTCCGTTCGGCAGTTTGTTGATTTCATAGACCCATTTGCGCACTCCCAAAGGTGTTTTCATTAAATTACATATGGTTGTGAATTTGAGGTTATTTGTGTACTCCATCCTCAAATTTGTTTGTGTGAGAAAAATTTGTTTGTGATCATGCATCTCGTATTATAGTATACAGTAGATGTTAATTCATGTTATCATTATGGATTCATATACTTGTGTGCTCTACTACGAGTATAGTCCCTTGAGCCTCGACTATCTAAACAATATTATTCAATTTGGTGCATAATTTTTTTGTCACTTGAAATTAGTCTCTCTACTTTTGAGTAAGAGTAAGGTATGTGTACATACAATCCAAATCCTATTTTTGTAAGATTTAACTGGGTTTGGTGTTGTTGGTGTTGGTGCTACTTAATTTGGTCCTCTTAATAATACTCTTTTTTGGGAGTACAATTTAGCTCCAACCCAATTTAGTTCTCATGTATATTTGGTTCTAATGCAACTTGGCTCTTTGGGGTATGATGGAATAATGCAAATTGGCTCTTTAAACTATGTGCACGCTACTTGCAATTGTGAAGTAGCACTTAGTCAATGCAACTTTTGATGCTAATCATGGGTCATTTGGAAATAGCCACTATGTTTTAAACATAGGGGTCAGACTACACACAACCGACCCCCCCCCCACCCCGCAATGGGTGGGAGCGGTTGAGGCACTGTAGTAATGTTGTTGTTTGTTGTATATTTGGTTGATTCACTAAATGTAGACTGATTAAGGACTCCAACTTGTTCTTCAACAATGTAATTTACCCTTTGTTCTATTGAGTTTTAATGTCTTCTCATTTGCCTTTATGGATGAACTGTTGATTAATAGACTGATTTTTTTTCCCAGGTCACAAGTTAAAAAGAAAATGTATCTCAAGTCAAGTATGTCATGGAACGTCGTGATCCCAGCCGAGCATCTGGATGCCAAAGGATTGATGCTCCAAAAGGCAATCATTGTTCGTCTATTGGATGATTTTGCTTTGAAGAAGGCCACGAAAGCCCTGGGCTACTTCCTGGCAGTGACAACAATGAACAAGATTGGAGAAGGCAAGATCAGAGAGAACAAAGGAGACGTGCTGTTCCCTGTCGAGTTCAACTGCCTCTCGTTCAAGATCTTCCGCGGGGAGATTCTAGAAGGTGCTGTGCACAAGATCCTCAAACACGGCGTTTTCCTGAGGTGTGGGCCCATCGAGCACATCTACCTCTCCCACCAGAAGATGTCTGATTACCGTTACGTCCCCGGAGAAAACCCCATCTTCATGAGCGACAAGATGTCGAAGATCGAGAAGGAAACCGTGGTCCGGTTCATTGTGATCGGGGAGAAGTACGTGGAGGCCGAGAAGGAGTTCCAGGCTGTCGTGAGCTTGGAGGGAGATTACCTCGGACCGGTTTCACCGGGCTCGGTTTGAATCTTGTTTATCATATTTATGTCTAAGATGATGTTAGGTATTAAGGTATCGACTTGTGTTGTGTAGGGTAAGCTGTATCTGACCTTTGTAAAAAAAAGTTATGCATATTACCTTGTAGGGTTCAAGGCTGACCTTTAGTTCTATTTGTGGACACTTTGTGGAGCTTAAGTTTTGGGGAAAGTTAATTTCAGGTGTTTTACTTGGGCATTTGTATTTTTAGATTTGCTTGGTTGTTTGTTTCCTACATTTAGGGCTCGTTTGGCAATTGGCAATTTGGCATCACACCTTTGCTAATGGGCGTGTGTGAGATTGACTTTTTTTTCATGGGGAGTGCAATGATACACCAAATTTGTATTCCCGCTCACACAAACAACAATTGTATGTGAGATTTACAGACAAGTCTTGTGTGTTCGAATACACTTGGCGTACAAGTTGGGATACAAATTTGACATACCTCTCCCTAGAAGGTAGAGGTTAATAAAATCAAATAATTAGATGAAAACTAAGGATGCGTTTAGTACACGGAATTTATAAAATTAGAATTGAATTAGAAGTTGAAATTCAATGGAATTGAGTTCTCCCATTCCAACTCATTTTTGGCATTGCCAATTTCAAATTCACATATTTTTGTGCTACCAAACAGCAAAATTAGAATTGTTGTTTCCAATTCTAATTCCATAGTTTAAATTTTGCGTATTAAACGGAGCCTAAAAGGAAAAAAGATAAATTAAACAAACATCTAGCTACATGTAACAATTCTTCAAATGAAAACATGTAATCTCTTCGGACCTAAAAACTTTTCTTGTTTTGACTTTTTTTGTCCGTAAAGTGACACTCTTTGACTCTAAATTGGGAGAAAAGTATATTTAATTATAAAATAAATTTTATAGTTGGATTCATTTTAGGATATAGTTTTACTATATCAAATTTTATGTCATTTATTTATTTAGATTATATTCCATTTAAAATCAAAGACTGGTTTCGATATCTTGGCTCGGTGATCCAGGCTGATGGGGAGTTAGATGGGGATGTTGGACACCGTGTTGGAGTGGCTTGGTCAAAATGGCGGTTAGCTTCTGGGGTGTTGTGTGATCCGAAGATCTCGCCCAGGATGAAAGGTAAGTTCTATCGATCCATAGTCAGACTAGCTATGTTATATGGTGCAGAGTGTTGGACGGTTAAGAAAACTCATGTGCGTCGTCTGCATGTGGCGGAGATGCGGATGTTAAGATGGATGTGTGGAAAGACAATGTTGGATAGGATTTCGAACGAAGTTATCCGACATCAGGTAGGCATGGCGCCGGTGGAAGATAAGTTGCGGGAAGCGAGGTTGAGATGGTTTGGCCATGTGAGACGGCGGGATGCTAAGGCCCTGTACGGAGATGCGAGAGGATTACGATTATCGGGGGAAGTAGGGGAATGGGTAGACCTAGGAAGAATTGGAAGAAGGTGATTAGGCAAGATTTAGGACTTCTCACCCTGACTGAGGATATGGCCTTAGATAGGAACCTTTGGAGAACTAGGATTAGTGTAGCTGGATAGGAGCTCGGTGCTGTACAGGTTGTTTGTAGTGTGTTGTGTTTGTTTGGAATCTTTTGCTATTGCTTGTACTTGTTGCTTGTACTTGGTGCTTTACCCGTACTATACTGTGTTCCCTTCCATAACTTTGTGCAGGTTGAGCCGGGGGTCTCTTGAAAACAGCTTCCCTACTTCCGAGTAGGGGCAAAGTCTGCGTACACACACCCTCCTCAGACCCTACTGTAGTGGGATTCAACTGGGATGTTGTTGTTGTTGTTATAATCAAAGACTGTCAATTGGGGTATCCCCTCCTTTTTTATCAAAAAAAAAATCAAAGATGGTCAATGTTTGATTAAAAAAGTCAAAATAGAAAATATTTTTAAGACGGGATGGAGTAACTAATTTCATAGTCCGGCCTTGCATGTAATACTAGTCAAATGTGTAGCACCAAACGACCTATAAATTTAAAGTTACTAATTACTATTTCTTACTTTACTGTATAAAAAATTGACTTCCTATAGAATAAAAGTTTGTAATTGAATATTTTCGCAAAGAGGTTTTCAACTGTCCCCCCCTATTCTTTGAGTGTAAAATCAGTCTTTAACTTTGTATGGTACTTTCTAACTTTAGTCGCGGTTCCAGATGACATTGAAATCAATATTATAGAATTACTTCGGGATTCCTACAGTGTTCTATTCGATTTAAATAATTAAAGATTCTACCTCCAAACTCTCCTCTCTAACATATCGTCGATTTGCTACAATGATCACTGTAGCAAATCTGCGATACAAAGGGTGAGAGAAGGTAAGGGGTGCAAGGGGTTTAGAGGGAGTTGGGAGACTGGTCCGACTGAAAAGTGAGAATCCAATCTAATGAAGTGATGTAGGCACCATAGTTAGGGGCTAGATGCGATTAATTTCCCTCATCAGTTTCTCGATCCATGTGAGCTAGAAAAATAGTACTCCCTCCATCCCGGAGTATTCGTCCAGTTTTGACTTTTGGAACTGTTCATCTAAGCACTTTGACTCATCAAATTCTCTCAATGTCTAAGCCTAAATATAGTCATGTGTGATCTTGTTTGATTTGTCTTAACATATAGATTATTAATATATAATTTCTATAATTTTTTAATATACAAATTACAAGATAAAATAGATTAAAGAAGTGTATTGGATGGTGTGTAAAAATGAAAGTGGACAAATACTCTGGGACGGAGGTAGTACATCATTTACCTCATATCAAACATTTTGTACAGGTGAGACCCAGTGGGCGTTGTGCAATTGGCAAGGTAAGGAGTGCAAGGGAGGTAAGATCTGAGTTTAACTTCTAGAAAACTGAATAGGGAGGCAACTATGGTAAACATAGGACCTCTGTAAGTACCATATACCAGGTGCAAGCTTCACTCTTTATCACTAATCTGTGATTAAAGTCCCATTTATATTTTTTTAGTGACTGTCCGGTCAGGTCTAAGGGGTCCTCGGGGATGAGGTTTATTATTTTTTTCAAGTATTTTGTACATGTGCATGAGGGGCCAGAGGGGATGGGGTGTCATCTTTCTTTTCTAATCCCTTTGTCCCTAAATTATTTATTCTTTACGCAAAGCGAAGTAAAATTTTAAATTTTTTCAATTCATTTTATTTAACGATTACTATGTAAATAAAAAATAAAACTTACATATTTCTTCTGTTCCAAAAAAAGACTCCTTATTTCCTTTTTGAGACGTCTCAAAAAAAGCTTCATCTTTTCTTTTATGAAAAGTTTGAGTGACTCACAAATTTTCTCTCTCTTCTACATCACTCTCAACCATATATTTTCACTTTCTTTAAACTGTGTCAAGACAAATTGTGAACCTTATTTTTGGAACGGTATTTAAAAAGTACATCAAGAATCAAAAGACACATACATAGTCATGTCACACCCCTTAGCAAAAAAATGTTGTCATATAATGGCGTACCTCTTGAAAGCAAAATGATGAGAATGCATAAACTTCTGGCTGAAAAATACTCCATGTATCTCTACAAAAGAAATATTTTAAAATAAATTTGATATTTGGAATGATATTTTTATAGTATAAATTTATATTGAAAACTACAAAACTAAATGTTATTATCAAATATTGCCTTCGTCTCAATTTTGATTACAAATTAAGAATTACGAGATAAAATTTCATGACTTTTGAAATCATTTTATTTTTTTATTGATATATCAATAAAAAATAAAAAATACATATTAAAGACGATGTCAATAGTTTTACAAAAAAGATGTGACAAAAATACTTTATTTCTCAAATAATTAATGAAAATACACAACTAAATAAAAATTATCGAGAGGAGAAAAAAATTGTAATCAAAATTGGAACGGGTGAAGTTTTCTTTCAAAATGTTAGAACTAAACATTGTAATTATTGTCAAACATGATCTTTACCTTTTTCTTATCCAAGCATTTCAAAGTAGATTTTATATTTTTTTCGAATATTTTTATTTTTAAATTTTTTATAACTCGGTAAAATTTTTCTTAAACATAATGTACATTAAGGTGAAAGTGATCTTGGACGACCGTTTTGAAAATTAATGTACATTAATTTTCAAGACCGCCGTCCAAATTCTCATTCACATTAAGTTGCTCCCACCATCATTTTTATTTTAAATTTTTTGACAATCCGCCATTTGAGAGTTTAAAGTCAAGAAAAAGCATAATATTTTCAAAGTTGTCGACTCCACCCAAAATATAATATAATCTCACTCTTATATACTTTGCCATATTTAATTTCAAAGGGAGATGTAGAAAATCAAAATTGCCCAACAAGACCAAACATTTGTCTACATACTGAAATTCCACAAGAAAGTCTAGATTATGAAAATAAATTATCATTATTCTCCCATTGTACATCTATATGTGCATTGTTAATTTTTTTCATTTTTTTAAAAAATAGATACAATATAGACCATTAATTTTTTTAATATTCAAAGATAGTCTTTCAGATCTTGTTATCCAATTCTCTTGTTTAGGGCATCCCTGTTGAATGGCACTTAACAATTATTGTTCTAATTGGTAGTTTGTGTATATTCGCTCATCAGTTTGATTTTTTCTAGTCAAACTAAATGAATTAATTATCAATTACTCTAAATTAAATTTATTTTACATATTAATACAATAAAATCAAATTTTGAAATTTCTCAAAAAGATAAACCTAAATAATTTTTTTTGTACAAAATTACGGAGTACATTACAAATTTTATTTAAATGAAGTCCAAAAGTTATCAAACCGAATGAATGCACTAGGAAGAAGGTAGTAAGAATTTCTCCACCGTCCGGATTTAATCTTCCCCTTTGATTTTTTCAGATCAAAATTTATGAATTAACTTTGACCTCAATTATCAAAAAAAAAAAAGAACATTGTATGTTCATATAAATGTAATATCAATAATTTCCTTATGGAATGTAGTTTTGAAATATTGAAATTTTAAAATATACATGTATGTATAAATATCAATATTAATAGTCAAAGTATTATATTCAAAATCAAGAAATGTCAAATAAGAAGATTAAATCTAGACAGATGGGGTATTTTAAAGATGGTGTTAGCATTGTTGTTAGCAATTATAAAGAAGATTTTTAAAATTATGGAGTATTTTTTTTCTATACATTCCTTGCATTTGAAGTATTTTGGAAAATACAATAAACTCTCAAATTATGTACGTATGTAACATTACCTCTTTGATTATCTCTTAAATAACTCTTTCAAAATACTTTGTCATTCATCGACTAATATTTTATTGTTTCTGTTTTTTTTGTTACATTAAAAAAAGATAAACCTCATCACCTCAGCCTTTTCAAGACTCGATCAAGCGAGTGCAAATAAATTAAAAACTAGATAATTTTATCGATGCTTATGGACAAAATTGTTAACAAAGGATTTATTTATTTATTTTGGTGTTTTTGGCCTAAATAAAAACAGCTATTTTCATGGTACAAAAAAAAAAATTACAAAGGGATCCGATCGAGTAGAGAACGTTAAAACTGTGGCAATTCTGACACGTCACCGGCTCGAATAAAAACGTCGTACCAAAAGTCCAAATCATCCTCCGCCGTTGACCGGCAAACCGCATCCACGATTTCCGTACAGTTTTCCAAGTTGTCGTCCAACGAAGCGAAGTGGCCCCCCCACTCATCCGCCATGCCCGTCCACGGGAAATCCTCCGGCACGTTTTCCGTCCAAAAACTGTCGTCGATGATTGCCTCCTCCGTCAGACCGGACATCTCGCTCGCCGATGATCCCGGCGGAGACGGAGGCGGCGGCGCAGCCGAGGCGACTGTGACGTCATCGTCCTGAGTTTTGGTCGTCGTCGGGCTTCTAGTTGGATCTTCTTCGGGTTTGGGCTTTTTGGTCCGGTGACGGGCGGGAACCTCATGGTTGGGGTTATTATGGTCTTTGAGCCTCTTTTTCAAGTGGGTGTGCCACACGTTTTTTATTTCGTTGTCGGTCCGTCCCGGTAGTTTTGCTGCAATTGCCGACCACCTAGAAAAATTAAAATAAGAGTAAAATATTATTCACCCACAAAAATAGGATCTTTATATTTTCATTTCCAAGTTTTACCCGGATCTTTTGGTTAACAAGATTCAAATATTATGTTAATAAATCAATTTAACTAAAAACTCAAACTTGTAGTTGTATGTCCAAAAAAAGTTATTATAATATATATTTCCTCCGTCCCAAAAAGTTTGTTACGTTTAGAAAAAACTGCGTCCCGTAAAGTTCGTTACATTTCCATTAAAAAACTACTTTTGCCCCTTACTTTTTCATACCCTACATATCACATCATACCTTTTTCCTAATAATCTACCCATCACATTATACTTTTACCCATCACATCAAGGGTATTTTTGGAAAGTCAATACCAAAATATCACTCCCTTAATTTCCCAAAAAGTCAAACCGTCCCATTCTTTTTGGAACGGAGGGAGTATGTTCTAACAACAAGAAAGAGTAATACTCGACAACGATGAAGAATGATCATGCGTAGGCGCGTAGCATGAGATTCTTGCACGTTTTATATTTATAAAATAAAATAGACATGTTACCACTTGTTATGTAAAACTTTTGATATATAAGTTATTTCTTAAATATGTAAGTTGAAATTTTTATTTCTATACTTATATAAGTAAAATTAGAGTAAATTCCATAAAAAGTCCCCAGTTATAGGTCGTTTTACATATTTAGTCCCTACATATCAAATATTACTAATTTGGTCCCCAATTATTATATTTATTTCTACGAATGGTCCTTTGTTAACATTTTCATTAAAACGTGGATAAAATTATAAATTCACACTCCTTTCTCTCCTCAATTAAGCTTTCTCCTCCCTTGTACTCCTTTCTCAAATCCGTCGCTGAGTTTCTAGCTTTGAACCCTAAACCAAAATCATCACTCTTCTCTCAATTGTTTGTCAAACTGGAGGAACGATCATTTAAATTTTGGATTTAAGAGTTTCAAACTCAGCGACGAGTTTGGGAAAGAGTATGAGAAGATGAAGAAAGTTTAATTGAGGAGAGAGAGAAGTATGAATATACAATTTTATCCACGTTCTTAACGGAAATGTTAACAAAGGACCATTCGTGGAAAATAAATATAATAATTGGGGACTAAATTAGTAATATTTGATATGTAGGGACTAAATATGTAAAACGACCTATAACTGGGGACCTTTTATATAATTTACTCATAAAATTAATTTAAAAAAGAAATGAAACTTTAAATTCTAATCAAAATAGAACGATAATTTAAAAATTCATGGAAAAGAATATGAAAACAAATGCACAAAGTCCAATATACTACCTCCGTCCCGCTATATTTGTCCATTTTTTACTTTTGAAACTGTTCATCTAAGGACTTTGACTCATCAAATTCTCTCAATGTGTAAGCCTAAATATAGTCATGTGTGATCTTATTTGATTTGTCTTAACATATAGATTATTAATATATAATTTCTATAATTTTTTAATATACAAATTACAAGATAAAATGAATTAAAGAAGTGTATTGGATAGTGTGCAAAAATGAAAGTGGACAAATATTCTGGGACGGAGGGAGTATAATGGAGTAATATCGAAGTCTATAGTTTTGGAGACGTATGATGACAAAGACCAATCAGCCCCGCCCCACCACACTCCAATTCGTCTCTTTCGCAAAACTTAGAAATTAAAAAAAAAAAAAAACGGGACAAAAGAAATTAGAGTCATCATTGGGTACACGAATTTCTCTCTCACACACAAATTCATAATAATTGGGTCGTTTAAATAGTACTCCGACTACACACTAGTAATTCTTATCGCATTAAGGCCTCCGATCCATTGGATAAGAAGTTTGATTTTTCTCGAAAAATCAATTCATTCAAAAAGCTTTTATGATTCTAAACCCCATGAAAGAGTAACGTTTGTTTGTCTTTTTATTTGACTTAACATAAACTACCTCCAAATTTATTTATCAAATTCGACTTTTTCGAATCAAATTGGATAAATTTTAATTTGGATTATTTTAGGATAGCATTTTTGAATTGTATATCATAGTTTCCCAAAAATTGTGTTATAACACTCCGTTTAAATTTAATTTCAACAAATTCTTTTTGAAATATCGTTTTTATTCAGTCTCTCTATTTCATAATAACTGTTTATTAACACTTTCTAAATACATTTAAAAACAAATGATTATAGACATACTTTAGGTCTACATGCATTTAGTTTTCATGAATGGGGTATAAAGTGAAAAAAAATTACTACGTGGTAATTATTACCTATTGCCGAGGATCTGATGTAAATGGATAATGTTGTCTTCTTCTTCCTTGGTGAAATTTCCCCTTTTGATGTCGGGTCGAAGGTAATTCGTCCATCGTAGCCTGCAGCTCTTCCCACACCTCAGCAGTCCTAAACAAAAATAAAATAAAATCTTAATTGGATATTTTTTTTGGAGGGAAAAAAAATAAGAGATGGGTTCGGGTTCGGGTCGGGTGTTGAGAGACGTACCGGCGAGTTTGGGAAGGGCCCTCCAGTTGGAATGGCCGTGGGAGTGGATGTAGGAGACGAGAATGCGGTCTTCGTCGGGAGTCCATGGGCCTCTCTTCAGGCCCGTTTTCTCGCAGCATGGAGCCCGGCCCATCTTCTTCTTCTTCTCCTTCTTCTCCTTCACTTCACACTACAGATAGATCACTCACTCTTTTCTCTCTCTACTGTTCGTTTCTCTGCACTGATATGAAGAGAGCGAGAGAGAGAATTATTAGTGTGTGTGTGTGTGTCTTATTATATTACTCACTCGCACGGATGGATGCATATAATATAAAGTCCAACCCGGCCGGCCGGGCGCCACCACAAGTCCACCTTTTCTACTACTTTCGCGGAATTTTCTTTCTATCTTTTCTCCTTTTCTTTTCTTTTTCAAACTTTTCATTTTTCTATTCAAATTTTGTTGCGAAATTGATTGAATATTGAAATATTTACTATAAAAAGTATATGTACTCCTATTAAATTATTTGTTTACTATTCATAGGAGTAAACATCATTCACTTTTTTATTTATTTTCGTTAGTTATTTGATAAAATAATATAGTCATATAAACACTAGTTTCGTGGATCTTTTAATGTAGATCTTAATTATGTCATTTTTATTTTTTTATTTTACACCGTTTTTCATATAAAATAGTTTGAAAATAACTTCAGTCAAATAGCATAAACAAAAAAACACGATATGACTTGGGACAAAGGGAGTAAAATTATATCAAAATAAGACTATGTTCTTATTTTATATATATATATATATATATATATATATATATATGTATGTATGTATGTATGTATGTATGTGTGTATATATATATATATATGTGTGTGTGTGTGTGTATATATATATATATATATGCGTTGGCCCTATAAAATATCATAATTGACATTATATTGGCATTTCACAGTAGTATTATGTGTTGACATTTTTTATGCTAAAAATTTCATTTTTGTACAAAAATATTTAATATTATCTTATTTTGATTAACACTCCGTCCCAGAATTATTGTCACAATTACTATTCCTACATCTCAATTTTTGTTTGCATATTTCCATAAATCATTTGATAAAATAAAATATTTCGTACAATCTCTTGTTTTGTAAAACCTTTGATATAGTTTTGAAACATGTAATTATATTTTCATTTCTATAATACTCCCTCCGTCCCATGAAACCTTTCTCCTTTCTTTTTTTATCCGTCCCACAAAACACTTCTCATTTCTATTAAAAAGTCACTTTTACCTCTTACTTTTTCATACCCTAACTATCACATCATACCTTTTTACTAATAATCTATCCATCAAATCATACTTTTACCCATCACATCAAAGGACATTTTTGGAAATTCAATACCAAAATACACTCTCCTTAAATCCCTCCTAAAAAGCAAAAGTCTCATGTTTCATGGGGCGGAGAGAGTAGTTTTTTAAACAAAATATTAAAACAAATTATTACATGCACCTAAGCTCTATTTACACTAATAACTCTATTACAATGTAATATCTATTCATCCATAGTGGACCTTCATGCATGCTAAATAAGCTTTTTCGACTATTGAAATAAGCATTTTTAAAATTATATATATATATATATATATATATATATATATAGATTTTGGTTCTGGTGAGAATGCGATCTTAGGAGAGAAATGAGAATGAATCTGGTCCTTTAGATTGTGAGATCTAAGGGTCAGGATTGCATCAAAATTAGATGCACCAAAATGGTTTAAAAATGCATCATGTCAAAATGCATCAAAATCCTTCGAAAATGCACTATCTGAAAATCTGAATGCAGGATGCAATCTGAGCCGCACGATGCATCAGATCCAACGGCTAGATTTTATTCTCATTTCTCTCCACAAGGTGCATTCTCACAGGAACCGGCCCCTATATATACACATACATATATATATATATATATATGTGTGTGTGTGTGTGTGTGTGTGTGTGTGTGAATCACCCTTAAAAAAGGATAACATTTTGTATGTTAGTCATGATTAGATTTTTCATTATGTAGTAAGTTAAGAATTTTTTTGTGGCGGAAGAAATATGAGTTTTGATATTTATAGACATTTGAAATTTGTTTTGGGAGTTTGGTGAAATATAAATAGATTCTGTATTTTTGATATCTCCAAATATAAAAAAAACCCCTCTAAAAAGATTTGATATCTCTCAATTTAAGATATCATTATGAGGGTTTGATATTCTACTCAACGAACGACAGTCCTCACCGCCGTACCAGCTTCATTGTCATCGCAAATCACTTCCGTTACCGGCTATCCCGTTTATCATTAATTAAATATGATTTCAAATTTCTTTAAAATATTTTATTTAAATATTAAAACTTATATTATTTTTTTCAAATATCAAAAGTCATACTCCCTCCGTCCCTGAGTGTTTGTCCACTTTCATTTTTGCACACCATCCAATGCACTTCTTTAATTCATTTTATCTTGTAATTTGTATATTAAAAAATTATAAAAATTATATATTAATAATCTATATGTTAAGACAAATCAAACAAGATCACACATGACTATTTTTAGGCTTACCCATTGAGAGAATTTGATGAGTCAAAGTGTTTAGATGAACAGTTCCAAAAATCAAAAGTGGACAAACATTCAAAGACGACCAAGTATAATAATTTCAAAAATTAGCAAACGGGCCTTATAAATCATGTGTCATTGTGTCCCCACGCTGCTTAATTGGTAATCGTGGAATTACGCAAGTCAAAAGGTGTCTAGAATTACCATTTGCGGTAACTTTTATTGCTCCCTATGGAGTGAGTCGTATCAAGCCTTTTGAACGACTCCAAAGTCTCCAACGCGTAACTAAAACAACATTTTAAATTTAAATTTTCTGATCTATTTAAGTTTATGATATTTGACTGAAATTATTTTTAAATTACTTTGTATAAAAATTGTGTAGAATGTTGGTAATTTTAGTGTCATCGGTTTATTTTGTGTAATTGGTTTTACTTAGATCAGATAAGAATTTTAATACACGTTGTCAAACGAGTTAGGAGGCGCAGAGTGCGCGCTCATTCAACGATATTAAAAATTCATTGCGAGGGTCCAGAGGCGGGAGCCCCCGGGATAGCAGGGATCCGAGGGCGGCAGCCTCCGAGTAGCGGGGTGCAAGGGGCGGCAGCCCTGGCCGGGGTCGAGCTGGAAATTTTTTTATTTCGGACGTTGTTTCTTTATGAAAATCCTTAAGATTTTCGTGATCGGAGTCCAAAACGGTAAAGGACTCCAATGAGTAGATAACGTCGAAATTTACTCCAAAAGCCGTAGGAACTTCTCGCGCCTTTCTTCTTCCTTGCGCGAACGTAAGCGTACATCTACGCGAACGTTCATGTCCGATCATGAGGATTTTCGACTCTATAAAATAGAGTCTCGTGGTATGGGTTGAAACACAGATTTTTGAGTGCTTGTTCTTAATTAACGTCTTATCCGATTGAAGTATTTCGTATACCCCGAAATAACTTTGATCTGAAAGCGTTTCGTACGCGATTCGTTATACTATCAAGTTCTTCGTTTAACACTGCTTCGCAGTGTTCTTCCTTATATAAATCCAACATAGAATTTGAAAATAATAATTACATATTTAAAAATTACATAAAAAATCTACAAAAATAATCGTGACATGACTAATTATTTTATCAAATGACTAACAAAAATAAAGAAAGAAAATGAATGAAGTTTGACCCCGTGAATAAACAACAAACATTTTGATTTGTGACAGAGAGAATAATATTTTTGAAATCAATTTACATCATTAAGAAGTTGTTCAAGACGCTTACACGGATTAAAAGCTTTATTTCCAAATGAAACCAAAAATGGAAAGCAAATACTATTATGTATCAGTAAAATTATAATTATAATTCAATTTACATTTTTAGATAATTATATGATCATATTCGATGAGATAATATATATCTAACAATCGGCTGTATGATATTTTCCGTAGCCTCGTAATACATACTTATTTTTATTTATGTGACTGAATACTCATTTTATGTAACTCTTAATTTTAATTGTACGTCTATCTTTGTTTTATTTGAAATGAGTAATGCGTCACTTGTAAATGTATATTTTTGTATAAACAAAATGAACATTATATACTCACTCTATCCGGGAAAGATCGATCTTTTCAAGTACTTTTTTTGGTGTGGAAAATTTTTTTCAATATTTTTTCGTTTCTTAAAATACTACAATTCCACTACCCTCACTTTATTTTATTTTATTTTTTTGAAAGACTTTATTTAGTGTATCTCACACTCACCTCATATAATATACTCCATTTACTTTCATTAAAGACAAATTGGTAAACTTCTACCCCTTTTTAACTCTTCTAAAAGATCATGAATAGCCAACTTGAGAATAACTTTTTCTGACAATTTTCAAATGAACATACATACATATTTTGAATAAATAACTATTAAAATAAATAAAATGGCGAAATGAGTACGGAGTATTTCATTATTTAAAAATGAATATTTCTGTAGGTGTACGGAATATACTCTCAAACAGGATGTACAATATAGAAATTGAAATATCTTAATTAGGGTGTGGGGTTCATCATGTTTTCATGAAATAGACTCAAATAGAAATAAAGCATATAGAAAAAATTAAGATATGACTTTCATATTTTTATTTCCAAAATATGACTTTAAATGTCAATAATGTGAACATATTATACCAAAAAATACTTGTAATGCCAATATACAATGCAATATTGTCACATTGCAATAATCTTATTTTGAAAATAAAACATGTCACTTTTATTTTGGAAATTGATGGAATTAAGAATTGGGTAGGGACAACTGGATTGACAATAAGACACTTGGGCTGAACCACATTAAAAGATTGAATTCAATCGATTAGTTAGTTCAACTCAAGAGCTTATATACCGATTTATTTTCTTTTCAAGTTCCGATGTGGGATACTCTTTTAACACTCCCCCTCAAGTGGACAACCGGGCCATTTTGAATCTAACCGGTTGACCACTTGCAAATGGACTCACATCCCCTTGATTTTTTGTTTTTGAGCGCCAACACCTAAAGTACCACGAGCCGCTGGGTATGGACTTCCAGACGTGCAATCGGGTTAAACGGGCCACAGGCCGTTGGGTACATACTCCATACGGACAACTGGGCTAAAGACTAACGGGCCGCTAGGAATAAACGTCTAGACGAACACCATGACAAACGAACCTGCTCTGATACCATGATAGAATTTAGATTTGGGTATGGACAACTGGATTGGCAATAAGACACTTGGGCTGAACCACATTAAAAGATTGAATTCAATCGATTAGTTAGTTCAACTCAAGAGCTTATATACCGATTTATTTTCTTTTCAAGTTCCGATGTGGGATACTCTTTTAACAGAAATAATGATTGTGTTTTTCTTATATTTTGTTGGAATACACTTTACGATTACGTTGTACTAAAGTAATGTTCGTTTTTGACAGATTTTGATAAATGCCAAACCGCTGAGAATATAAAAAAGACTCATTGAACAACTTAAGGCAAAGAACAAACATTGGCAAAAGATCAAATGGAACCAATAACAAAGACTAGAGACGAAGACTTAGATTTAGAAATTGAGTTGGTCTTACTATGCTCAAGACCGGCATTAGGTTCAAGTCATGGCTCTTAAGAACTAAAACATTCAAATCATTTTCTTACATCATTAAAACACATTTTATAAACATTTTCATATTCTAAAAATGCTTGGTTGTCACCCAAACTAAAACCGCTACGTTCGGCGCCCACCGTTCGGTGTTCGATTTTTGGCAATGGTCGTGGCCATTTTTTTTCATCAAATGACGTTTAACTTTTTATCACTGGTTTTAGCTACTGGGCACGTTAAAAGGCTTTTCAAATGTTTAGCTCTCTAAAACCACAACCTTTTTTTCAGCATCGGTTATTGCCATACGGCGTTGGTTATCGTCGTTGATTTTTAGCAACCGAATCAACCAAGTGGTTTTTAACATTTTATGATTCGCTTTTACTTCTGGGCATATTTAAATGGTTTTCTAACCAAAAAAAATTCTAAAAACCACATTTCATTTTTGGACTTTGATAAAAAAACCATGAATTTTTAATACTCCTCCCACATTTCTAAAAACCACATTTTATGATAGTCACACTCCATCCAAATACTAACTTCACTCCACACACTAAATTCGCTCCATTAGTTTCAAAATTATTTTTAATACTTATTCAAAAAAATTATTTTTAATCCATGAACTCATATAGAACATTTTGCAATTTTAAGATTTTGATAAAAAAATTCTACTTTGAATCATAATACAATAACAGTTTAATCTAATAATTTTTTATTATACTAGATATGGAGTATATTTTAATTATTAAATATGATATCTTTTTAAAATAAAAGTTGTATTTTTAATAATAATTCACATTTATTAACATTTATACTGACTTTTAGTCTTGAAAATAAATAAAAGAGAATAATGGTGAATAATTTTAAAGATTATACTCAGTATAAAATGTTTTTAAGTAAAATTTATATAGCCACCTTTTTAAAATAATAAAATAACTATGTAGATTAAAAATGGTGAAATGCATATTGGTATAATACTTAGAAAATAGAAGATTTTATACAAAATCAATGGTAATTCAATGTATATTAACAATAAAAGTTATTTTAATTAATAAAAAATTAAAAGAAGAGACACCAAAGTTTTTTAACTAAAATAAAAACTAAAATTCATATATTATTTTATTTGAAAAGTTATAAAATGAAATTAATGATGAACAGTTTTAAACATTTATTTATAATGTTTTTTAACATAATAAAATTATACCCCGGAGTATAAGTTTTTTCAATAATAACATAATAATATATTCAGGATGTATTTAGTTGTTTTTCAATAATAACATAATAATATATTCAGGATGTATTTAGTTGACGGATGAATTAGTGTCTTAACGAGTGTGGGTATCCGCTCATACAATTAGTCAATTACTACTGGGGTGTGATACTCATGATGTAGAAAATGGTTCGCGCACGTGGCTTTTGGAGGGCAAGTGGTAGAGTCAATATCGGTCAAATCCAATGGTTTGGTCATCTTTTGCCACCAAGACTTTTTGGATTAAGTTATTTGTACCCAAAATTTGTATCCTAAATTACACGGAGTACACTACATGTGTGTACTTTCATTTTGTGATAATGTAATGCTAGAGTGATGATTCAAACAGAAACAAAATATTGATGCAAATTTTTTTAATCCCATTAGCATTTTGAATGAATTTAAAGGTCCAATTAAAAATGAATTATAATTTATATTAATATTAAAATTATTATATTATATTTATTTTATTGATAATTTTTTGAAATTTTATTTCTTTAGACTACTATTTTTGAAAAACTTTTGAAATTTTATTTCTTTAGAATTTTTGAAAATTTTGACACCACTTATAACAATAATAGTACAATACAATATTCAATAAGAACCATGCTTGGGTGCCATCACATGGGTGCTACCATGGGCGCACCCATGCTTCACACAGACAAACACAGACGATAATTGTCTGTGCGACACAGACAATTATCGTCTGTGTGAAGTATGGGTGCACCCATAGTAGCACTCATGTGGTGGTACCCTAGCATTTTACATTCAATAATACATGGACAGTGGGAAACTACCTATGTGTCCCATGTGGTGTCAAATTGTGTGCCCTAGCATGGTTATTCTTTTTTATATGAGTCATGTTCGAAATTCACCATAGCTGACGACAGGCTGACACTATAAATAATAACCGTCTGTGAATTTGTACGCAGACAAATGATAATCATTTGTGGACACATAAAATTCACGGACGATCATCGTCTATGTGTGTACAAATTCGCATACGAAGCCTTCTGTGGTATCAATCATGGTAAGTCTATAATATTTTTTATTCTTAAATTATCTTCATCATTTAACGTATGAAAGCAATAATTAATTGGTCATTGGCAAACACTATAGAGTTTGGATGGTGTGAGGAAAATGTGGGAATAAAGAAACTAATAGTTCACAATGTTTGACGTAATACAAATTGGATTTTGTGAGGAAGCTAATTAAGAAAAGTCAAACAAAAATGCTTGCAAAATGCATGCTTAATTTTATATACTCGTATGTCCCCTCAAAACGACAACTATATGTCTATATATACACATAGTCACTTAATGTTTTTTTAAGGAATGATTTCCTTTTAGGGTCCATTGTGTAAACCATGATGATAATGAAAGCTTTAGATATTTATGGACTTGTTTTTGAAGCCTTGATTGAAAACCAGAAATTGGGTTCTATTGACAAATACGGAGTATTTTACTACTCTCGGTAAAGAACCTTTAATAGAAGTAGGGATAGAAATCGTAATTTTATAAACGGGACACCGAAACGTCACGGGTCATCTCAGGACATGGGGTTCCCCAACGTCATGGGAACCTCACCGATAGAAGTAAAAGATTATGAAAGTATTTATAATGATTACACACGCGGATTGAATACATACACACATTTTATCCAAAAAAACAAATTAATGAATAACAAAAACAAGTAAAGTTAGGTCATGTCTTTCTGGATCTAACTTATTTTTATAGCTTATTACTTACTCCCTCCGTCCATAAAAGAACTTCCCACTTTCCTATTTGGGATGTCCACAAATAAACTTCCCATTTCCTTATTTGGTAACTTTTTTTTAAGTAAATGTCTCATTTACCCTCTCTACAAAACATACCATCCATCCTCACAACCCAACCTTATCTTTTCTTCCACCACCACCACCACGTATCTCTCTCTCTCTCTCTCAATAATTCTCTTCATCTCCACTAGATCTACCCTATTCTTTCTCTTGAAATTGTCTCCATCAGCATCTATATCTACGTTGCTCCCAGCATCGCTTCTCGCTGCCAAAATCTAGCAATAGTTAGATCGGTTAGATTATTCAGATCCTCGTTAAATTCGGTCCAATTAGATCCCTCCTTGACGTTTATGTTTAGACTATGACTACAACAGCGCACTGGAAAGAGATGTGACGACAATTGAAGCGGTGGAAGGCAGTGGGGTTGTTGAGACGAAGATTGTAGAGGAGCTGCTGAGACGGTGTTTGCAGTCAGGGGATGGGGGCGGCGGGGGGCTGTTAAGACGGCGATTGCAGTGGTGGGATGGGGGCAACGGCGCTGCTGTTGAGAAGATGATCGCATATGGGTTGCTGCGACGGCGATTGAAGTGGGTGGATGAGGCCGGAGACAGAACAATGGGTTGGATGGGTAGAGGGGTATTTTAGGAAAGTCAATGCCTTTTTTAATTTGCATAAATATGCGCACCAAGTCAAAATGGGAAGATTAAAAATGGACAGAGGGAGTATTTTTATTTAAATTGGATCAGATCAAACCAAATCAGAGACAACTTTAAATATAACCAAAATTTATTCTAAACAGATCAAAATCATTCCGATCAAGTGATGGAAAAAAGCCCTTAATCCCTATTGTGTACACCATTGGAAATACTTCTACCAAGAAGATTGGAAACACCACTTAAATTCTCCCCATCTGTCTATGAAATTGTCTTCTTCCTTCCAAGCATTGCATCACAGAGCCTCACAGCATCAAAATTATCCCTAACATTATGCACCCTCACAATATCAGCCCCATTCAGAACCGCGGCGGCGACGGACGCAACGGTTGCCGGGTCCCGCTCGGCCGCCAGCGGACGGCCGCAGACGTTGCCCAAGAATCTCTTCCTCGAAGGTCCAACAAGTAAGGGAGAGCGCGACAAAGCCAAACTCCTCTTTCCCATCTCGGTCCTCACGGTCCCGAGACCCGCGAGAAGATTCAGATTCTGATTCGTGTTCTTCGAGTACCCGATCCCGGGGTCCACGACGATCCTCCAAGCCGGGATCCCCGCCACCTCAGCAGCACGAGCCCGTTCGTAGAGCTCGCTCGCGACTTCTCTACACACATTGCCGTACCGTAGATTCTCGGCGTTTTGCATCGTTGTAGGGGTGCCCCTCGCGTGGAGGGCTATGTACGGAACTTTAAGGTCCGCGACGACGGGGTGCATATTGGAATCCAAGAATCCACTAGACACATCATTCACCATGTGAACTCCTTTACTAATGGCTTCCATGGCTACCTCAGAATAAAATGTATCTATAGAGAAGAGCTTCCCTTCTGCCTCGGGCATCTTTGTAACTGCCTCCACAACAGGAATCAGTCTACCTATAGAGATTTTTAAAAGTTAAAAAAAAATCTGCAAAAGTCAAACAAAAAATATTTGTATGGAAATGAGGTACTGTAATTTTAGAGATAAAGAACTTGAAGGGCAATAAGCCAAGGGGAAATGGTTTGCTGTCGAAGTCAAAGGTTCCCTTCACAGTAAAAAATATAAAAGTAGTCCATAGTTACCACACCGAAGAATGGCAAATAGCTAAAGCAGAATAAAAGAATTGAGATGAAAGAATGGGACAGCTTTGGCTTTAACATACGTAAATTTGGGATTGATCGAAGTGAAACTTGGGGGTCTCGTGAATCTTATTCAAGGCAAGTGATTTCTTGTCTTTAATGTGAATCGCGAGACCCCTGAGTTTCCTCTTTGATACTTTCTGAAATTATACTGTCTTGTTTTTTGGGGTAAGCTATATGTCGTTTTTTTAAATATAACACTCAAATTTTGCAACTCGCACCCATACCCAACTCACACCCGAGGCCCAAACCACAACCGCGGCCCAGCCAAACCGTACCCATTACACCCATTCAATTTGGTAGTAGTATATCTCTCATTCAAACAAGTCGTGAATCGTCTCCTATTCCTCTTCCCTCGCCGCCTCCACCACGTCACCCCATGATAAGCCGTGCCCGTCTTGGTATTTTTAAACCTTAACTTTATGCTGCCACTACCCCTTCTTTTACACCACCTATTACCAACAAAGAAGCCTCTAAAAATAGTTATTGGTTTCAAGCTTTGGATGATGAATTTTATGCCTTGATAAATCAAAACACATTGGGGGCTTATTCTTGCACCTTCAGATCGGGTTCCTATTGGTTGTAAGTGGGTTGGCAAGTGATTTCTTGTTTTTAATGTGAATCGCAAGACCTCTAAGTTTCTTCCTCGACCCTTTCTGAAATTATACTGTCTTGCCTTTTGGGGTAAGCGATATGTCGTTTTTTAAATATAACACCTAGCTAGAGCCCATTTCTGAAGGGGGCCATTTTTGAAGGGGCCCAACAGGAATCAGTCTACCTATGGAGATTTTTAAAGTTTAAAAAAATTTGTAAAAGTCAAACAAAAAATATTTGCATGGAAATGAGGTACTATAATTTTAGAGATAAACAACTTGAAGGGCAATGAGCCAAGTGGAAGTCAAAGGTTTCCTTTGCAGTAAAAGATATAAAAGTACTCCATAGTTACCACACCGAAGAATGGCAAATAGCCAAAGCAGAATAAAAGAATTGATATGAAAGTAAAAAACAGCACTGTCTTTAACCTACGAGCAGGTAAATTTGGGATTGATTTATGGAGCACATGAAAGACTTATAAATCTTATTCGGGACAAATTATTTCTTGTCTTTAATAATAATTTTAAGTCGTTCATGTGCTTCGCAAACACATTCTAATATTATTTTTTATAGAAAAAGAATAAGGGGAATTTACTTAAATAACACTAAAACATAATGACTTTCTCTAAATAGCATCACATGTGTTTTTTTCTCAAAGTAGCACTTTTAGTCATTATCCATTAGTCATTATTCAAGTAAATGTTTGCTATCACTGAACACTATGGACATTATTAAGTGCTATTTAGGAAAATGACTTCAGTTTTAGTGTTATTTAGTGCAAATACTTCAAAGAATAAATGTCTCATAAATTCTCTTCCTTTTTATGAAGTAATAAATTTCAACCACACTTTTATAATTTTTCAAGACCTTTTACATTTTGTAAAAGTCAAACATAATTTTTTTGGGAGGGCGTAACTTTTACATTTTGTAAAAGTCAAATATAAAAGTCAAACAAAAAATATTTGGATGGAAATGAGGTACTATAATTTTAGAGATAAAGAACTTGAAGGGCAATGAGCCAAGGGGAAATGGTTTGCGGTGGAAGTCAAAGGTTCCCTTTACAGTAAAAAAATATAAAAGTAGTGCATAGTTACCACACCGAAGAATGGCAAATAACTAAAGCAGAATAAAAGAACTGAAATGAAAGAATGGGACAGCTTCGTCTTTAACATGCGTACATTTGGGATTGATCGAAGGGAAACTTGGAGGATTCAAGAATCTTATTATTCAAGGCTTGTGATTTCTTGTCTTTAATGTGAATCCTGAATCCTCTAAGTTTCTTCCTCAACACTTTCCGAAATTATACTGTTTTGTCTTTTGGGGTAAGCGATATGTCGTTTTTTTTAATATAACACTCAAATTTTGCAACTCGCACCCATACCCAACTCACACCCGATGCCCAAACCACAACCGCAGCCCAGCCAAACCGTACCCATTACACCTATTCAACTTGGTAGTATATCTCTCACTCAAACTAGTCCCGAATCGTCTCCTAGCCCTCTCAGTTTCCTCCTAGACACCTATTCAATTTGGTATTATATCTCTCAATCATAGTTACCACACCGAAGAATGGCAAATAGCCAAAGCAGAATAAAAGAATTGAGATGAAAGTAAAAAAACAGCACTGTCTTTGACCTACGAGTACGTAAATTTGGGATTGATTTATGGAGCACATGAAGGCTTGTAAATCTTATTCGGGACAAATTATCTCGTCTTTAATAATAATTTTAAGTCGTTCATGTGCTTTGTAAACACATTCTAATATTATTTTTTATAGAAAAAGAATAAGTCTCATAAATTCTCTTCCTTTTTACGAACTAATAAATTTCAACCACACTTTTATAATTTTTCAAGACTTTTTACATTTTGTAAAAGTCAAACATAATTTTTTTTGGGAGGGTGTATGTGAATGTCTGTGAGGGGTAGAGAAAATGAGGCATACCTAGTTCTTCTTCAGGTGAAATTTTAGAAGCCATAGGACGCGATGATTGTGCCCCTATATCGATTATATCCGCCCCTTGCAAGAGCATTGTGCGGGCATGGGTGACAGCAGACTCGACCGAAAGAAACTTTCCCCCGTCGCTAAAACTATCCGGAGTCAAGTTAAGGATACCCATTACAGATGTTTTGGTCGACCAGTCCCATAAACGGTTCGCGACGGGCAAAACCCGGCGCATGCCATCTTTTCCACCTAATTTGTCCCACAACTCAAAGAGGTCCCCGCCGGAGAACGAATGCCAACATGCCACCGTGTCATTCTCTATATCCGACCCGAGAAGATCAATCAATGGTCCAACCACAAATGGTCTCTCCCATAGCCTTTCATGTGGAACAACGAGAGACTCAGAATGAATCTTGAACTTGCCATAGAACAAGATGTCCAAATCAATTGGTCTTGGACCGTACCGGATCCCATCCGTACGCCCAATATCCTTTTCAATCTTCTTCAGAACCCGTAACAACTCAAAAGGCCCGAGCTTTGTGACCGCTCTGATGGCAGAATTGAGAAACTGGGGTTGATCAGTGACATAAGCGGGTGCGGTCTCATACAAACACCCGTGCCTGGTTATCCGAATGCCTGATTTTCTCATTTGGTCCAACGCATCATCAAAATTATGAAGTCTATCTCCCATGTTGCTCCCCAATGCAATAACTACTTCATGCTCTTGAGAATGGACTTCCACAACACCATTGGAAGACGAATGAAACAGGGAACGGCGTATCACTGCACAACGGATGGACACTAGTAAATAAGAATGTGGATAAAAGGAGTCCATAATAGAATTTATTTCTCCAATTTAGGACCCCCAAAAAAAGTTTCCTATCAAATTAGTATATACAGAGTATAAGATAAAACTTCATGAATAAAAATAGAAGGCTTTTAAACATTTCAAGGGAATTTGTCATAGCTAAAAGCAAAGAGAAATGGGATCACCATTGCAAGGCTTCTTTGTGCATCTTGAAGAAAACTTAATGGGCACCAACTGTTTGAAAATATTCATACTTCCAGGGTGGCTTAGCAACTACACAGGATGAACTTCTCAGGCTTAAGATTTGTCTCTGAGCTCTACAATAAAAAAAAAATCATGAATCCAACAAAATAACTTTTAAATAGAAAATACATAAGCAGTCACAGAGGCAATACATTGGATGTAACCAAATGCATCATCAAATGTGAAAAACATAATCTGATAACTGCCCAACATTACAAACAACAACTACTGCACAATGAAGAGTGTAAGGAGACTGTACAAAACCACAGCGAAAGCAAACATGGTAGGAAATACTAACAACATTCTAACGCAGTAACTATCCAACATTCTAACAACAAATATGCAAAAAATCTAGCAAATGTAAAACAACATGATAATCAAAAGACCCCAAACTAATTTAGTTATAAAACATACGTAATACATGTATTACTCCATCCGCTGCCAAACGAACTCTCCATTTCTCTTATTTGGGAGTCCAACAAAACAAATCATGTTCCACTTTTCTCAATGAGTAGCATTCCGACATTACTATTGATAGTTGAATGTAATACTTCAGAAAAATTGTGTCAAGAGCATAACGAAAAAAAAAGAAAGTATAATAGCATCTTTGTTTCAACCAAAATAGAAAAAACTACTCGGCAAAATAACTAAGACATTGTGGGAATTTTTTCAAACAGGTAGAGGGCATAGTCATATTAACTTTTAAAAGAATAATTTATGAATCTTTTAAAAGCAATTAGATTCGACTTGTTGACATGTGAACCATTTCAGTCCGGACATTAGATGGGGTGTACTATTCAATTCCCAAATAAAATTCACAAATTGAACACGAATATAATAAAGCAATTGAGGTCGTCAGCGAAGCGGACCTGTCACTGCCGACCTGCCGTGGCCCATGGTTGACGGCGAGGAAGAGAACCACCGTGGAACAGAGGCGTCCGTCAGCCGAATTGGCGAAGAAGACGGCGGCTTTGGTATACTTCCCTCCCTCCCGAATAAACAATGAGTTTTTTTAAAAAGAAAATTTTATTAATCTAACCTGAAATAATCTCCGGTGAGAAGAGGTCATTGCTCCTCTTCCCAATCTAATATAGAGTAAATTAATGGGTTCTTTTTAATTTAAGTAAAACAATAAATGCACAAACAGAAAAATATATAGAGTAATTAGATACCTATAAATTAAGACCTTCATTATAAAAAATTAAGAAAAAAAATCAATGAGTACCAATCTGACATTAATATTGATCGTTTTATGTAATATTTCAGAAAAATTATGTCAAGAGCATAACTGTTAGTAGTTACATCCCAGATCGAAAAAGAAACAATAAGGTGCTCAATATATAAGCTTCATAGTCTCTTCTCTTATTGCCAAATGATTTTTGAATGAAACTTCCATGGACTTGTGTGTCGGGCCTATCGTATGATTGGTATGAACGATCGTGTATCCCATCACACTATGATTGGTCCACCAGACTTTTATCAAAAACAAAAGTATTAACCCAAAAAGAATAAATTTTTTAATCTTTTAAAAGCAATTAGATAAGTTTAAACCATTCAAAAATAAACAAATACGACCAATAATTAATTACGGGTCTGTTTGGGAATAGCATTAGCGTTTTGGATAAAATTTTAATGGTATAGATTAATTTGAAAACGCTGCCTGTAGATAGCCTTTTGAAAACGCTAACGCTAATCTCTAACGTTGTTCCCAAACAGGTCCTACGTTACAAGCAAAAACAAACAATTTCAAGTAATTATTCACTTATAAATAAATAGAAAATAAATAAACAAAGCTTAATAAACTAGACTTTAAAATTGGGCTACAGAAATAGTTTGAAATTGGGCTACACAAATCGCGCATAGGGCCATTAGTAATTGGCTTCTGAAGAAGAAACACAGATGCGCAGCCATGCGCTCTCTCGTCTCCAGAAAATAACTAAGAGGAGATTTCAAAAAAAAAAAAAAAGGAAAAATATCCAGAGGGTTATACTCCGTATTTTAAACGTCCTCTTGTGAATTTTGCCTAATTTTTATTTCAACCATTATTACGATGACTGTTAAAATAAATGTATAAAAGGAATATTTTATAAGCTGTAAATGCGCAATCAATATACAATAACACTATGTATTGGGATTTATATTATAGAAGCTCTCAAACACTCACAAATATTACTCTTCGTCCCAGAGTATTTTTATCTACTTTTAATTTTTTTTTCATGTCAAAATTGATAAATTTTGACCCGAAATTAAATAAAAATGATAAAGGTTAACAGAAAAAATAAAAAATAGACAAATATTTTGGAACGAGATAGTAGTTTTTATCCGATTTTTGAACGAGTTGGAAACACAAAAAATTGGCAGGAGTCATATCTAATTTGAAGGGGGGTAAATTATTTTAAATTTTTAATTAAGCACATGAAATATACAAAGAAAAAAAGGGACAGATTAGGTAACGTGGGAGTGAAATATTAAATAAAAATATTATTAGGGAGTAAAAAAGGGGTGGTGTAAATTATTGTATTAATTTTTAATACTTCCTTTTAGTGTATATTAACTTCTTTTTTTAAATTTCGAACGCGTTTGTGATGATATTGCATTTTATCTTATATATTTGTTTTGAAATGTGTGCATATTTGAACTTTTGTGGTACTATTTATAATTTTGTTGTAAGTGTCTAAAATTACTTGAAATATAAAATAGAAATTTTTGAAAATGCAAGAACGAACTTAGGTTTTCTAAAAGTAAAGCTCATAACCTGTAGGATCCATCTGAACTCTATAACACTAGGTCATGAATGTACAGCTCTAATTTCCAAACTCGAATTTGAACTTATTCGAACCCAAAGTATCTCGAACTCGACACAGTGGCAATCAGCTCTAGTTTTTCGATAATTCTTTAAATTAATGTAAATAATGCTAATGTAAAAAAAATTTAAAATTAGAGTTGGATAAAGTTTTCAAATGAAGCTAACACCTAACATAGTCATGATTTATAACTTCTTCATTTCAACGTATTCTTATTACTTATTTTCAATTTTTATTGAATGGGATAGTTCCATTTAACCTTCATACCAAAGAGTGATATATGGGGATGGCAATGCATCAAAGAAGCTAAACACTAACAATTTGGGGAACTAAACCATTTTCCTCCAAAATGAAATTTATTTTGAATTGGATGCAAGCAGAAAATGCGAGAAGAAGAAAAATAGGTGCCCCTGCTTGAATATTTTTTGTCATATGTCTCAATCTATAGTGAACTGATTGAAGTGATGTAATATAAATTGGAAATCCAAAGGATCTGTTTGGTATACAGAATTGACGGAATTATAATTGAATTGGAAATTAAAATTTTATGCAATTGATTTGGATAGAATTGAATTTTCCAATTCCAATTGAATTTTGGCACTACCAGTTCTAAATCCTCATATTTTTGTGCTACCAAACAGCATAATTTGAATTGTTGTCTTCAAATCTAATTTTATAATTTGAATTCTGTATATCAAATAGAGCCTAAGACTTTTTGAAATAAGAAAGAGATTCGATCATGTTTGGCAATGGACTATTAATTCATGATAGTGAGGTGTTTTTCATAACTATTTTTGTAACAATTTATAGGATAGATTTTCGTTTAAACGACTTTGGATCGACTTGGATGGATACACATTATTTTAAGTTTTTTTATTTTATTTCAACAATTGGTTAGCTTATGGTGAAAAAAAGGATGAGTCACATTTCCGAGGGTCTCCTCAGACTCAACCGGATGGTCAATGAGAGAAGGTAAATCAGACTTTAATCGCAGGCAGGGAGTAGAGCATGCACTTGAGTGCTTGATACTTGCACGAGCCCTATGCTTAACATAGTTGCCTCTCGGTGCAATTTCGAATTGAACGCGGATCTTACTCCCTTAACACTTTTTGTCTTGCAAACTACGCAATACACCTCAGCAATTGAGGACTTGATAGTGGAAGGCCAAGAATGAAACTACAAATGTCAAAATCACTAATACTACTACTTTTGCTTTTTAAATATTCTAACAAGTGGACTCATCACACACATATAATTATTACTATTAATATCTCAATGGGATATGCGTTGTACATGCTTAATTGATAGCCTTCATGCAGACAATTACATCCTTATTGTAAAGCATGATAGTTACAGGTTGTGTTCTACTAAATAACCATTTTTATCCTGATTATATTTTCTTATTTTACCTATCACATCATATTTTTTACTAATAATCTATCCATCACATCTTATTTTTATATATCACATTAAGGACAAAATTAGAAAGTAAACTACAAATATGTACTCCTTATTTCTCATAAAAATTAAAATAGGAACCGCAAATAGAGTACATTTTAAGAAAATAATATCGGGGTTCACATCAGTCAGCTTCTTTCTCCCGCACAAGGCCATAAATCACAATGTAGAAAATAAGAGAGAAAATATTTCTGTATATTGAATTGGCTTATGAATAAAAAGGTCTAACCCTCTTTATATAGAAAGAGAGTAAAGCATATAAGTAAACTTCTATTCCTACCATATTTCTATTCCTACTAAAACAAGAAATAAACAAACTAGGAAAGATACTAAATCGAATCCCAAAGGGATTCAGTTTCCTTCTTCGGTCCAGCTTCCTTCTTCTATCGCCAACAC
>OOIL02001569.1:66413-148843 GCA_900332095.2 Cuscuta campestris | reverse complement strand
TAAACACCCACAAAATATTTTCCTCTTCAATTTATTCTTTTTAAAAATAAACCTCACAAACAAAATCTTTCTTCTTCAATTATTTTTAAAAAAATTAAACACCCACAAAATCTTTTCCTCTATCTTCTTCAAATTTAAAAAAAAAATATTCAATTTTTTTCATCTTTTTTAACATGAATGTCTTCATTTTTTTTG
Source organism: Cuscuta campestris (assembly GCA_900332095.2). NCBI lineage: Eukaryota > Viridiplantae > Streptophyta > Magnoliopsida > Solanales > Convolvulaceae > Cuscuta > Cuscuta campestris. Next base: position 148,648 of record OOIL02001569.1, on the reverse strand, counting down.
TTCATTTGTCCGGTCTCGAGTCAAATGACCAATTGAATATAATCTACTTTAGAGAGAAGACATAACGAGATCAAAGCTTAATATAATTTGTTTTAAGTATTTAATTAATGTAATTTTTTAATTAAATGTTCTTTTTTTGTTGAAGTTAATTATTTTCATTTAATGAATTATTGTCGTTTAAATTAATGTCACTTTCTTTTTTTAATTTAATGAATGTAATTTTTTAAAATTATTGTCGTTTCAATTTCTTTAAATTTAATGAATGTATTTTTTTATTATTCTTGTTTCAATATAATGAAAAAATTAAATTTTATTAATTTAGTTTTAGAATATGTATATTTAAAAATGTAAAAAATGAAGGTTTGAAGCCCCGGGGCTTCAAACCCATTTCCACTGAATCTGTGAGGTAAATTAAAGCTGACGTGGCAGAGAGAAAAATTTTGAAGCCCCGGGGCTTCACGGGTATTTCCAGTGCTCTAATGGGACAGAAACAGTTGAGAGCGTTGCACCGTTGCTCCAATACTCCGTAGTCCGTACTCCGTAAGAATAAAGCTTCCCCGTTCCCCAAAATCCAAATAGAGATAAATTTCCCCTTGGAGTTAACGGCGTTTGCTCCAGGTTTAATCCGAAAGCTACAAATGGCAGCTTCCCATTGGCTCTAAAAATATTTTTACCTGATATTCCACGGTAAAAATTCCAAGTCTCCCTCTCTACATAAACAACTTCTCCGGCAAACCCCTCCAGAGAGAGAAAGAGGCCCACACCAAAACACTGCGGTATGAGCGCTGAGTTGAACCGGAGCTACCGAGTCTGCGAGGAGATCGGCCGGGGGAGGTTCGGCGTCGTCTTCAAGTGCTACTCCCCGGATTCCGGCGACGCGTTCGCCGTCAAATCGATCGAGAAGCGACTCATCGCCGAGGACTCCGTCGACAGACAATGCCTCTTCAACGAAACCAAGGTCATGCTGCGTCTCTCCTCCAACCCCTACGCCCTCCGCATCTTCGACGTCTTCGAGGACGACGATCACCTCCATCTCGTCGTCGAGCTCTGCGCGTCCTCCGATCTCTTCCATCGTATCTCCTCCCGCCCTGTCTTCTCCGAGGCCGAAGCCCTAACCGTTATGGTACTGTTTCTCAGATCCTTGATTTTTCCCCCCTTTTTTGCCGATTCTCTGTACGGTCGATTCATCGAAGCTGCTGCATTCTGATTGATTTAGTACGGACGGGAGTAATAGCTCCTCCGTATTTTTTGCAACAGTGATTTTGATTTTGTAGAGAAATTTTAATTCCTAATCAGGAATACTCTCCACTAATTGTAGATTTATTTGATGAAAATTTAATTTGTTTTTTTTATTTGAAATTCATCTATGTTTTTGACGGAATTTGATGTGGATTTCTGAATTTATTTGTTATTTTGGTCTAAAATGCTTCATAGGCACCGTTAATGGAGGCGATCGCGCATTGTCACCGGCTCGGCGTTGCTCACAGGGACATCAAACCGGAAAACGTGCTCTACAACGAGTGGGGGGAGATGAAACTAGCCGATTTCGGTTCGGCTGAGTGTTTCGGTGAGGGCCAGCTGATGAGCGGAGTGGTGGGGACGCCATACTATGTGGCGCCGGAGGTGTTGGCCGGAAGGGACTACACGGAGAAGGTCGACGTGTGGAGCGCCGGCGTCATTCTGTACATAATGCTCGCCGGAGTCCCGCCTTTTTACGGGGACTCCGCGGAAAAAATCTTCGAAGCCGTACTCAGAGCCAATCTCCGGTTTCCGTTGAGGATCTTCAGCGCCGTATCGCCGGAAGCTAAGGATCTGCTCCGGAGGATGCTCTGCAAGGACGTTTCCAGAAGATTCTCGGCTGAACAAGTGCTGAGTAAGTCCATATGCATTTACTAGGGAGTATTTAATTTACTTATCTTTTCTCTCTATATTTATCCTAGCATAACTTTTTTGCGATGTTATATTTGCCTCTTACGTAGTATTACATGTTAATCCTCATCCATTTAAGATATTCTCATTACACACTATGAGACATAATCAATTTTATTTTTAATTTAATTTATTTGATTATAGAGATAAAATTGTAAATAAAATATATAGTAAAAAACTACATGAAAAATTTTATAAAACTAGAAGTGACAAGATTATATTATTTTGTGAAATGAATAATAAAAATAAGCAAACAAAATAAGTTAAATTTAATCCTGTAAATAATGTTTGGAATGATCTATGAAGAACAGAGGGACTATGATTTTTATGTTAAGAACTAAAATTTCATCTTCCTCTCTTCTTGGAGAGAGTTTGTTAGTGAAACGAACTTTAATTTTGATCCAAATTCTTTGTCAATGATAGCAAAACTGAATACCGTACAAAACCAAAACAAAAAAAAAGTCGACTTTGACTATAATGAGCATATTTGACTATAAGTTCTCCAACCGTGTTTTAAAATTTTGGGGCATTGACCAACTTTATTTAGATTTCAAGTCATAGTCCTACTTAAAAAAAACATAATTCTTGGCCAGGCTTAATACTTCACAAATATTAAAATAAATACTGGAAAAAGAGTCGTGACTAAAAGTTCTTAGATTAATAAAGAGTAAATTCTATGATTGGTCCTTTATAACGGGGGTTTCCCTATTTAGTCCTCTATTATCAAATATTACCCAAGTGGTCCTTCTTTTATGGGTACCTTTTCACAAATAGTCCTTTTTTGATCTTCTATCATGTTGGTGTTAATTTGAGGGCTAAAAATGTAATTTCACAATGATAATATATCTTTTTTGTCATACACAATTCCAAAGGCTGTTCCGTTTGCGTCGTTTGTGAATTACAGTCGCTTTTTACGATAACTATAGTCTACAAATGTGATCTTTCGTCAGAATCCTAGCCCACAATCATAGTCATTATTTTTGTGTTATCCGCTTAAGCAATATCAGAACACGTCACTAGACATAATGTTGACGTTAAATTATATTTTTAGCCTTTAAATTAACACCAACACGGTAGAAGATCAAAAAAAGGACCATTTGTGGAAAGGTACCCTTAAAAAAAGGACTACGGGGGTAATATTTGATAATAGGGGACTAAATATGGAAACCCCCCTATTATAAAGGACCAATTATGGAATTTACTCATTAATAAACCACATATTTCCTTTGATTTTCTTTAGTTGATAATTATTAATTATGACTTTCTTAATATATTGAAAATAAATAAACGGGTATGGACATGAAATACGTTTGGCGGTTTGGGTATTAACATGTTTTTGATGTGGTGCAGGGCATCCATGGATGACAAGCAATGGAGAAAGCAGGGGAGTCGGTGTTCTAGCCTAACTACTAGTATTATGTAGGGCATGTTTGAGAATAACATTAGAGATTAGCGTTAGCGTTTTGGATAAAAATTTAATGGTGCAGATTACTTTGAAAACGCTAAACGCTGCCCGTAAATAACTTTTTCAAAACACTAACGTTAATCTCTAACGCTATTTTCAAACAGACGTACTCCGTATATACTAGTACTTCGTACCGTATATATAGTACTCCGTATTCCATACGGATGGGGGAAAGTAGCTAGTACTATATGGAGTTTATTGTAGTAGGAGTAATAATCTGATGTACATATTGTTTGTTTACTTTGCTAGTTTGTCGGAGATGATACTACTACTATTAGTGCATTAGTACTCCACACTATTTACTACGGAGTATTAGTATTAGTGTTGCCATTACCATAATCCTCGGCCATATTACTCCACACTTTCCCATTAATGAATATTAGTATTAGTATTATATCAGAGCTAATTTATGAATGTGTTCTTTGTGCTCTGTTTTTTGTTTGCTGTTACAAAAAAAAATCATTAAAAAAGAAATGCTGCCAGGCATGACTTGAGTCAGCCACATGTCTTAAGTAAAGAAAGGCAGAGTGCGCAGTAATTATATGCCTTGATATGATCAAACTTCTGATGTTTGTGTATGGGATTTAAGGCTCTTTGGGTCCGGTTTTCTTCATAGGTTTTGTCAATTTTTTATTTGTAGTTTTTTAAAGTTAACCAACCTGAGAAATCAAAGCAAATGAACCGACCCCTGAACGCAATTTCCCTACCCATTTCATTTTTATTCATGTAACTTGAGAGCAGATGCATTAATTGTGTGACTGATAATAAATTTGTAAAATATGAAATAAATCAAACATGTTGAAATTTATTAGAGTGCAAACACGCAAAACATAAAGTAGGTCACTCATTTATGTGGTGTTTTTTTGTTTGTATAAGTCTACTTCCTTCACTTACACCTAAGTTAATTTTGATTTTGGAGTTAAAAGAGCACTCTCGGGCTCGGGTCATCTGGGAACCGACCTCAGTCTACTTATATTGTTCCCAAGACTACACAATTCAGTTTTAGCTTATGGAGGAACATTGGATTACTGTCGCCACTTATTACAAGATTAATAATGCCAACTTTTTTGCCCAAAGTATATGAGATCACACCAAATAGGTTCCCTTGGTTACAGTTTTTTTAAAAGGTCAGTAAAACCGTTTCTTGAGTCTGAGCCAAAGGGCCAAAGTCGTAACCACCCGCCAGACAGGCTACTAATATTTTTTTTTTTTACAGATGCACCTAAGCAAGAAAAAAAACAAGTTCTTACAGAAATTCAGGGAAATACAATGTTATCGTCCCGTGGGCTGGTTGGCCGTCATATGCTCTACACCCTTCTGGCCACATTTCTTTCAGTCTCTACCAAGAAGAGACTGCAGACAACAAAAAATCATTCTGTCAATAAACAAATGAACACACAGATGCATCAAAAATCTATTCCATGCCAGATTTAGATGACAAGAAGAAAAAAAAAAGTGGTACCAAAAAGAAAAGATTTCTTGGAGCATGAATTAAGTGATGAAACATGTTGTAGTAAAGTTTTTTGGGGCAACTACTTCACTCCTCAGAAGCACAATCGGTCCATGTTTGATAGAAGAATGTTTCTTCTTATCAATTGGCAATTGGGTTCTTTATAAGCAACTAGAAAGCCACTTTATTTCAGTTTTACAAAAAAGGATGCATATAACTACATCCACGACATACCATCAGTTGTAACCAAGATTGTATTTGACGGTAATCCACCAGAATATCAGAACAATGACGTAACAATTGGATCGAAAGCAATAGAATGTACGGGAGAAGCTCAATAAACTGTCTCTCTCACGTCCCTGGAAGACATGGGGACACAAGGAGAACATAGGAAATCACCTCTTAGTCTCCTAACCCTAGTGCTTACCTCAACATATCATGTGACTAATTCCCTGCCTCACTTCCCGGTCAGATTAGCCCAATCCATTTCACGTGGGCTGCATTCTCTTACCAACCCATTATACATATACATATTTAGACCGGTCTCAATATTCCCATCAGTACTAATGTTTCAAACAAAAATAAAATAATTTATATCTGAATAGCAGTAATGCAAATTTTGTCTTCTAGCCTTAATTTTTAAATGACTACAGAATATTGATATGCACAAGGATTGAGTTTTATAAAACTCATACATTGCATGCTCTCACACATTATTTTTATGTCTTCACTCTTTAGGGTAAGAACTGCGGAGTAAAACCCCACCTTGCAACCATAGAACATTGACCTAGTGCTAATGCCATACTAACATAAGTGTTATATTTGTTTATCTCACACAAATTCTAGCATACATTTTGTAATCAGAAAGACGCAATCTTTCATCAAAAAAACTCAATTCCTTTGCAAAGTGTAAGGCGAGAGAGAGAGAGAGACTACCTTTGCTTTAGTTAGAGAGTTTCCTGGCTTAGCCGTTGTAGTGCTACCAAATGAAAACTTAGGTTTCTTTTCTGCAGGCTTTAATATCTGAAAAGAGCACATCAAAGTATCATCGACGCTCATCATGGCACCAGCATTGTCAAATTCCCCGCAGTAATTAGGAGCGGAGAATATCGTTACGAGTTGTCTATCAGCAAAAAACTCATATCCGTCTTCAACAACCTGCGTTATAGTAAGGAGAAAGATAATAAGACTAAGACGTTAGATGATTGGGGGATTTTATAGAGGGTAATATTCATTTTATTATCAATTTACTCTTCTAATTAAATGATTGGAAAAAGAAGTGAAGATGAAAAGTTAAATAGAAAAACACGATTCAACCAAACATAACTAGCCCCATCCCCAAAAGAGAGTGATGTGTGACCAATGTCCAGGTTTTAAAATTTGGTACGGTACATGTTGGCTAAATAATGAACCATACTTTAAAACTTAAATTTATTCGTCGTTTTGACTAAATTTATCATATGTATGTTATCTATGAAGTTTTTTGACACATAGGCCCATGAAAAAATAACTTAAACTTGACCCTTTTTTAGGAGAAATTATAAGAGTTCAAAAGCACTTATTTTGAGACGGATGAAGTAATTATCTTCTAACTGAAGACTAACGAATAGAAACAAATTATTATAAGCAAATAAATAATATTGACACTCCAATCCATTCCAAAATATGCCGACCAAAGAAATCCAATATAAACATTATAAAACAAACTATATATGGACAAGACCTGATGAGCACGGCAAATGAGATCAAGATCTTGTTTCTCAAGAAACTCAGTAACCCTATCAGGACCAAAAGTGTAGGAGACCCCCCTATCATTCATCCCCCACCCTTTCACATCTTTACTAGGATCAGACCACAGTAGATCACAAAGCAAACCGGTTTCGGGAACATCCGTAGGTCGTTGCAGGTTCCTTATCTGATCCAAATCATGCAGATCTGGAGAAAGCCCACCGTGCATGCACAAAATTTTTTCATCAATCAGTGCTGCCACGGGCAGGCAGTTAAAACAATCTGTGAATATTTTCCACAACCGAACATTAAATCTCCTTTTGCACTCGTCATAGAATCCGTATATACGGTTTACAGAAGCACATTCATGGTTGCCCCTCAGAAGGAAAAAGTTATCAGGATACTTTATCTTGTATGCAAGCAAAAGGCATATTGTTTCTAGACTTTGCTTCCCGCGGTCCACATAATCCCCCAAGAACAGGTAGTTAGAACTTGGAGGTAGGCCACCGTATTCAAAGAGCCTTAGTAAATCAGAATACTGGCCGTGAATATCCCCTGCAACAAAAAACACAAACAAAGTACAATATCACTGGATTGATGTAAGTGTGAAGGGATCATGATGGAAGGGCTGAAAGCGATCACTTAGTCAAAACAAAAGGACCTTTATAATGGAATACTGGCCGTGAATATCCCCTGCATAAGTGTTTGATCACGAAGAGGACCTAATTATACTCCCGCTGCCTTATTTTATTTTGCTCATTTTTCTTTTTAGTCCGTTCTAAAAAAAACTTTCATTGTATTATCTAAACACAATTGAGTTTTTACTTTCCCAATCCACTCTTACTAGCTTTTTAACTTTTTGAAATGATTTGAAGTCCCGACCCTCTCAAATGGATGATTTTGTAAAATAAGTCATACTTGATTCTTTTTCATTAAATATCGCAATACATGTAAAACTGTAAAAAAATATACTCCGTAGTATTTTAGGATGAAGATGTAAAGAATAGAACAAATGCTTCATTGGGTGTGAGTGTGTGTGTACACCTTACAAGGCAATTGCAACAAAAATAAGTTCTTGCATTATGACAAGCACCTCAAAAGTACAGTGTAGGGTGCAGGACTACAAATAAGACATACTCCGTATTTGGAACTTTAAATTGATATGAAAAGAAAAGTGGCCATTGTCGAATTAAATAAGGTGCCTAACCCAATCATCTTAAAGATGAATTTATAGCACCTTGACTTGGAAAACACAATAGTTTCTAACATAGTAACATAGCAAAAGCAAATTGTACACATTAAGCTCAATTATGTGGAGAATTGTAGGAAATGCAGATAATAATATGGTTTTAAAGCTGAATAATCAACTGTTCTAATTCAACTTTGAGGTTTCACTAATAAAATACATTAATAACTACTCCTCAGTCTCATAAGAACAGTCATGTTTCAATAAGGTACAAATTTTTATATGAATACAGTACGACTAGCAAAAATTATAAACTATCAATACACTCAGCCCCAATGAATCTGTTACAGACCAAACGGAAGAACTCAACCCAAGAGACTAGTCTCATAGGTGAGGGAACCCATTTGGCCTATAAACCCCACATCAATTGCCCATACAACCGATGTGGGACAAGTCCCATACCTTGCAATGGTTTCAGTCCATAACATTCGCCCCTCCTTAAGGACCAACGTCCTCATTGGTCACGGCCACGTTGGTCACGGCTGGCTCTCTCCAGGCCACCACTCCATGGGCCACCACTACGAGGTTGGCTCTGATACCACTGTTACAGCACAAGGGAGAGTCATACCCTAAAAGCTAGCTGTTAAGGTGGGAGAACCCTTAGCCATATAAACCCATCACCAAGTCCCCCATTTAACCTGTGTGGGACAATGAAATCAGTCCGTATCATTCGACCCCCCATAAGGCCCAACGTCCTCGTTGGTCATAGCTATATTGGTCACGGCCACGTTGGTCACGGCTGGTTTCACTAGGCCACCACTCTGTAGGCTACCACTCCGAGTTGGCTTTGATACCATTGATACAGACCAAACGGAAGAACTCAACCCAAAAGACTAGTCTGATAGGTGAGGGAACCCATTTGGCCTATAAACCCCACATCAATTGCCCATACAACCGATGTGGGACAAGTCCCATACCTTGCAATGGATTCAGTCCATAACAGAATCCAAGCATCAAGTTGAACATAACCTTAGCCCTTATTTGGTTAGGGGATTTCGGAGAGATGTTCGGAGAAAAAACTCTATAGAACTATACAAAATTTAACCAAACACATACTAGTAGTTATTTTCTAGTCCAAGACTAACAACAACCAATCTCACCGTCCAGAACCCCTAAATTTCAACTACAACTCAACTTCAATTCGGCTTAATCAATCATGACCAAAACACGGAAAATTCAACCACAACTCAAAAGGCATCATCACAAGAGACAATTCCAAACAGAGAAATAACAGAATTGAACCCTAAATTCATACCGCAGATCTTGATGGGGGCCTCGAGTTCGAGAAGATTGGGCTGCTGCAACAGAATCTCCTTGGAACGCATACACAGCTGCTTGATCTCAGACTCGGAGAGCTGAACTTGCTTCCCAGGTCTTCCCCTGACCTCCAGCAACCTCTTGATTATATCATCCAGAGACAAAGAATCCATGTAAACTTCGGCGCTTGTAAAGGGGTGGGGTATGTATTGTATGTAGAATACGAGTGCGAGCTAGATTACAGGTCAAGAAGATTGACGGAGAAGTAGAAGAAAGGGAGAATAAAGTGGCCGATTAGCATCTCCGGGGAAGAAGAAGAATAAGAAGGATTTAAAGTTCTGGAGAACGTGTGGATATGGAAGCGGGAGATGAAAATGGATGCTCTGCCGGGACCAAATGAACGCCGTGGGGCTGTGAGAGAGAGAGAGAAAACTATGGGGTGGAGTCAACACTGTATTGCCTTCCTTTTTTGGCTTTCTTTTCAAACCCGAACCGTCTACTAAAAATAAAAAAAAGACAAATGCTCATTTGAATATCATTATTATCGTTAGCATTTTAGATAAAATTTTAACGGCCTAAATTATTTTACAAATGTTATTTTTTTTCAAAACGATAACACTAATCTATAACGTTATTCTCAAACAGGCCCAATGACAATAAATTTATGGACCATTTGCACTATTCCGTTTATGCACCATCAATCATCATTATATACTCTTTCCGCACCCTTGGGTAACCTAAGTTATTTAAAGAAAGGATGTCAACTCATATGTCCTGAGGTCGAATTCCAACAACTACAGTGTGGGAGTTCTATTCTTTGTAATAGTTATTTGTGTGCATCGGACACAGGGCAGCCTCTCTAAAGATCAGATTGAGATTATACCATGATTTATCACTTCACAAATCGTGCCGGAGTGTGGGGCGCTCGAGGTGGGCGTACCACCTGTTCATATACTCCCTCATTTTCAAAATGAATTGCTCTTTAAATCAACGTGCAAAATTTCGTAACTTCTAAAATGATTTTATTTATAAATTTGCATTGAAATAAAAAAAAATAGAAATAATATATTTAAAAATTATCTCAAAAGTTCTAGAAAATAAGAGGTGATGAATTAAACTCTTAATTAAATTTTAATTAATGACAAATATAATAATGAAATGCTTCCCGTGCATCGCACCGGTACGATGCTAGTGTTTTACCAATGGAGACGATGGTTTGTACTCAGGATTTTGTCCAAATTTTAGTTTGTACTTAGTAGTGTTCATACTTCGCAATATTTTGGTAAAGCTATTTTAATTATGGGTGTACATAAATACTTACAGAGCATTCAACATTTTTTGAAATCGACCAATGTGAGATTGAACCACTCTCTTTTTCGAATGAGATGAGACTAAGGGGCTGTTTGGCAACTTCTGAATGGGTAAGTGCTGAACCAGTAAGAGGTCTGAACCATTAAGTGCTGAACCAGTAAGAGGTTTGAACCATTAAGAGCTAGTATATTGCTTAACTATTCAGAGGCAAATGTCTGATCAATTCAGATAAGAAGTCTTAACCATTCAGACTCTGTATAATACTTAACCATTCAGAGGCAAATCTCTTAATCATTCAGACATCTGAACCATTAAGAGGCTGAAACAAACAGTCTGAACCATTAAGTGCTAAACCATTCAGACATCTGAACCGAACCATTAAGAGGCTGAAACAAACAGCCCCTAATACTCAAGAAAAAAATGAAAATAAAAATTCTCATCCCTTATACGTACATCTAAAAATTAATCCAATTATTTTAAATTTTTATAACTAAATGCATTTCTTATAATTTATGGTTAAAATTAGTAATAAAGTATAAGGTTTAACCAAAAAAAGTTACAATATACTGTAAAAAACTTTATGGGACAAAGCGAATATATACATTCATCCCAAAATTAGAGATATTGGAAAAAATTATTTCTAAAAGTCTCTCTGACTCAAAAACAAAAGTACAAACAAAAAAGTTACTCCCTCCTTCCACAAATAAACTTTCCATTGCGCGTTACGATATTCTACTGAAATTATTTTTAGATCATTTTATATGAAAAATAATGTAAAATTTAAAAAATAAAATTACATACTAAAAAAACTATATCAAAAGATTTACAAAACTAGAACTGACATAACTATATTATTTTATCAAATGGGTGATAAAAATATGTCAACAAAATGAATAAAGTTTGACACTGTAAATAGTGAATGGAAGTTTATTTGTGAACGGGAGGAGTATTTAAGACGAATCTTGGGGCTAGACTCAAGGGGCAACCCGTCCACAACCCGCCACGGGCATCAAGAGACCCAAACTTTTAAATTCTATACCTTATCTTTTATCCACAAAGAGTGGACAGGGTACCCCATGAGTAAGCTTCACGACTTCCAAACCACAAAGCAAATTCACCCTCACCTATGTGGGTAGGATGCCGCAAGGCGAACCTTTGCGAGGCAAATTTTGCATCCAAATTGTAGCATGATAGGTTACCATTAATTGTTTTATTTATTTTAAATTTAAAAAAAAATAAAAAATTTTAAGATACTCGTGGGTAGGTGTTGCAAGTGATTTAATAGTTTGTGAGTACTTGATGGTAGAAATGAGATAACATTACAGGATTGGTCGGTGCATGGTAAGGACCCTTGAGTGCAGCACAAATGGCAAGGCAAAGACTCCCAAGGATACACATGACTTCAATTTTTAACAAATGCATTGATAGACAATTATGCTAAAGAGTCACCAAGTGCAGGCTCCATACTAGCTATATAACAGGAAAATTACTTGAAATAACCAAGATCACTTGAGTGGGTTCAAACATGCAATTGAAAAATGCATACAACTGAGAAAGAACTTCAGTCATAACTCAAAGAGAAGAGAAGTTTAGTAGACCACTAGAGTATACTATAGCCAAGCCATACAATCATACGTGAAGACGACGTGTAGAGATGATGGAGTGTCACAAAATGCCTGCCACCTCTGATATCATATGGCCTAGTACCTCCGGCCAACGCCATAATACTCAGTTTCGATCTTCCCCTCTGAAACAGGAGCCAGAATCCACAACAATGAAAAATATAATACATAAAATGTACAGTATACAAGAGCTTGTTGAGCTTTGAAAGTGAAAAGTTGGACTCACCAGGAAGATTAACTCCGGCATTTGCTAGGCTATCAGCATCAGAGTTCATTCCCTATGGGAAAACAAATAAATAAACAGATGCCAAAAGAATGTGAATATCATTAAGCCGAAAGGGGAATTCTTACCCTTGGAACATACTGAATATCGAATGAATCGAAGTTGTTTTTCATATTCTGTACTTCATTGTTCAAGGGAACAAGGTTGTCACTTCTCACCTTCCATGAACCTTGAACCTGTTCAGAGAACACCTCAAGGTAAGAAAGTTGGTAAAGTATGAGAAGAAAAGGTTTCAGACTCCAAACTTTTAAGACGTTATATGACTTGGAACAGTGCTCCTCCACCGCAAATCAAGGTTCCACATAAAATGTTCAGAAATCAGATTGCATTTCTTCGTGTTTAATAATTAAAACACATAACCTGCTGGGAAACAAGGTTAGAATCTGTCTGAACAACGGATGTTGGTGCACCCTGACTTGAGAGCCTGATCCATTCCCAACTTCAGAGCCTCATATTCAGCTACATTGTTGGTTGTATTACCCAACCCTTGGCTGGTCCTGAAAACCTGCAAACATTCAAGAACTTTATCATGTATGCCCTTCAATTATTCTTATGATGACCATCCTTAATATTCAGGGCATATGCACAACTGCACAAGGCCCGAAAAAAATTAGGCCCAACTTTTATGGTGTATGATTTTCAAATCAAATGTAGTTTATATCAAATTATGTGTTTAAAACAAAGAAACTTAACCTGTTTTAAAAATTCTATAGTTTTTTAAGTATGAATCCAAATGTTGAAACTCTAGATGGATACTAACTTAATGTGCCTTTGATGACATACAAATTGTCAAAGTTTGCATGCGTGGTAGAAGAATCTATGGATGATATTCATAGCAAAATTTGGTAATTCACTTATTATAACTAAGAACAACAACACATAAATGAAAATGAAAATGAAACAGAGTATTTACCACATTGCCAGAGGGATCTCTGAGAACAGCACCAGCGCCAGCTCGCCCTGGATTTCCTTTGGGTGCGCCATCGCATTGCAGAGTGTAAGGTCCCTAAAATGGGGATATCAATGGCATCAGATTGAGCAAATGCAGTCAAAAATTCTCGAGACAATTCGAGAAGAAGAAACTGAGGCTTATGAAGTTGATTTGTAACGGTAGATCGAAATCGGAAACTATAAACAGCTTTAGTTGCATGTATAGAAGAGAGAATGAGAGAAACAGCAGCGGATACCGATGAAGAGCCGGAGCCGGAGTACTGCTGCGGCGGCGCTGAGGAGTAGTTCCTGTTGTAGCGGGAGCCCATGGCTGAATGATTGGGAATTGGAACGGATGGGATTCCGTCTATTGGATAATGAATAGAAAATGAATATACATTTGGCTTTATTTATTGACGTGAAGAGTAAACCCTAGCTAAAGGTTAGCATGGGTGGGCCAATTTCCACACGAGCCTAATCCATTTTGTCACATTGGGTGGGACGAAGTGAGAGTTTAGTGAGGAGGTTAGATAGCGGCGGATCCAGAATAAAAAATAGTTGGGGGCACAATTTTATACTCTTTCAGTCCAAAATGTTTGCCACATTTCTTTTTTCAACAATCACGAAAACTTTTGTTTACTTGTACATTTTTATTGATTATTTGATAAAATAAAATATTCTTGACACCTCTTATTTCGATAACTTTTCATGTAGTTTTTAAATATGTAAATTTTTGTTTTTATTTATATACTAATGTCTAAATAAAATAAATTGAAAAAATTTAATATTTTGCCTCATTTTTTTGAAATGTGGTAAACATTTAGGAATAGAAGGAGGAAAAGAACTTATGTGCTAATGGAGTCTCCCTACTTCCTGCAAACTTAGGCTATTCTTTACTCTAATATTTTATTTTTCAATTATTGTATTTTTTTACTTGCTAATATATATGATAAGAGAAATTATGAATTGGAACGTAGTTTACACAATTTTTGTTGGGGGCAATGAACATGAGTTACAAAAATTACTTTAGTTGCAAAAATTAGTGGGGGGCATTGGCCCCCAACTAATATATGGCAGATCCGCTAATGAGGTTAGAAAGGGTAGGAATCGTCAATTTTACGAATGCATCACTCTCGCAATCCCGGGTTATCTCGTGACATGAGAACCCGTCGGATATACTGTAAATATAATACTCTGTATATTATTAAATTACTCCCTCCGTCTCTATTTTGATTACAAAATAGAAATTATGATGTAAAATTTCACAAATTTTTAAATCATTTTATTTACAAATCGGTATATCAATAAGAAATGAATTTGCATTTTAAAAAAGACATTCAAAGTTCTACATAACAAGAGGTGACAAAAATGGGAACGGAGGAGGTATAAAAGTATATAAGCGGGACAGAACGGTACATTTTTATGTTGTTCCACTATTATCTAATTTAAAATTGGTTGGGACAGTTTTGGGACAAAAATGATGTATCCCTAATAAAATGGTATAATTACAAAACGGTAATAGAACGTTCCAAGATGAGCTAACGGAAAAGGATTTCACGTCCACCCCTATAATGAACTATTGCCTTTGTCTCGTTGTTTTGAATTTCCTTTTTATCAATTGTGAAAAAATTTATTTTTCTATGTTTATAAATTTTTTTGTATATATTAAAGAGTATTACTTTTCTCATATTCACCACTTTCAACAACACAAGTTTACGTTTCTTAAAATCCGTGCCCGATCAATTGGACTCCCTTCATCCCAAATTTGATTACAAGTTGGGATTTACGATGAAAAAAATTCTCATCTTTACTTGTCCCACAAAATCCTTCTCATTTCAATTAAAATAATCACTTTTGTGTCTACTGATTCTTAATCTACCTATCAGATCATACCTTTTTACTAATAATCCACACATCACATCATACTTTTACTCATCAAATCAAAAGTATTTTTGGAAAAAGTCGTCAATACAAAAATATTCATCCTTTTAGAAATCGAAAACGATATTCCCAAACAAAGCTGAAACTAATTCCAAATTTCCAACTCAAATCTCATCTATTGATATACTACCTCCGTCCCTGAGTATTTGTCCAGTTTTGACTTTTTTCAGTCAACTGTTTTTAACTTTTGACATATAATTAAATAAAATATACAATGTATTTTAATTAAATAAAATAATATTATGAAAATATTTGATATAATAAATCTAATAAAACTTTTTTTGTATCAATATCTAATACGAAGTATCATTTTTTTTTTATATCAAAGTTATTGATTTTAACCGAAAAAAATAAAAAGTAGACAAATAGTCAAGAATAGAAGGAGTAACTTTTGAATTACTCTTATTTTCTGTTTCAGGAAACCTGGAAAACCTAGTCTGTTTCTCCGTCTTCTCGGTTGAGAATCCTCAGAAGACTGAGTTTCCCACTTTAGCTGCCATCACAAAGACCGATTCTTCATCAGTTAATTTGCAGCCTCAAAAGATCTACAGAAAGCAGCAGTAATGTCGAGGGGCGGGAATTACACAAACCCATGCCTCACTATGCATCAGCCATGGGCTTCCTTGCTCGTTCACGGCATCAAACGCATCGAAGGCAGGTCTTGGCCTTCCCCCATTACAGGTCCGTTTGATCTCCTCTCCCTAACCTGTTTTCTCTCAATTTCCGATCAATTATTTGTGTTTTTCGAATTTAATTTGTAAAGATGAATTTGGGTTTTTTCTGGTGTATACTGGTTTATTCATGAAGGGAGATTATGGATTCATGCTGCCGGTAAGGTGCCCGAACCAGAGACAATCAAAGCAATGGAGGACTTTTATAGGGAGATATATGCAGTTAATGGCATAACCAATCTCCAGTTTCCCGAGCATTATCCTGTCTCAAGACTTCTAGGTACCTTATTCGCCATTGTAATTAAGTAATCCGGGGCGATTTGTCTTTCTAATTATGGTTATGTGTTTATCTTCCACAACTTCATCACTGTGCAGGCTGTGTTGAAGTAGTTGGGTGTGTAACTCGCGAAGAACTCGTGAGCTGGGAAGAGATTCCAGAAGGGGTGGGTTAATTAATTTATTAATTAATTTATTAATTTATTAATCGCATTTTGTTGCGTTGCAATTATTTGTATCTTGCAAATTCATGTCACAATTTGTATCAACAGGTGAGACTCGAAGGACAGACTGATTTTTGCTGGCTTTGTGAGAAGCCGCAGGTTTAAAAACTCCTCGTGAATTTCATGTTGTGTTTGGTTCCTATACACCCAATTAAAAATTGATTTGATGATTGTTGCAGAAACTTGTTATTCCATTCGAAATGCGGGGACGTCAAGGTGTTTATAACTTGGAAAGGAAGGTATGTACTATGGACTGATTTCATATTGTTGGGGACTTTTTACTCTGCTTCCTTGCTTTTTTCTTAAATCATCGAGCAGGTGCAAGATTCTTGAGTTGTTGGGAAGAGTGGTAGAGGTAGACCTAGGAAGAGTTGTTGGTTCAATATGACTTGTGACTTTTGGGTCTTACCAAATATATGGCCTTAGATAGGAATAGCTAGAGGTCTAGGTTCAAGGTGGCTCGATATACACCTTTGGGCCTTATAACGGATGAACCCCATCCCTAATGATAGGAGGTAAATTGAGCTATAATCATAGTCTGGCAAGGAGTAGAAATCCGCCCTTAGTTTGTACCTTTAGGCCTTGGAGCTCTGTTTTGTGACTTAATCTGTAGCTTCTGCATGTGTGCTTCTTTGGTTAGTGCTCTTATTTTGCTTGTGCCACTTTCATTTGATGTTAGGGGTGTATGTTGAAAACAACTCTCTCTTCTATCCAAAAAAAAAAAAAAAGATGCTCACTATACAATCTGTAATAATATAAATACTTTTGAATATCCCATATCTGAATCAGGTGTATGAGGCTGCAGTTAGAGGTCTAACTCCGGTCACATCTCCGCTTCCGGTACAGTTCCCCCTTCGGGACCCACAGCGGGACCCATCCTCCCTGAAACCGAAATCACTCGGCGCTTCTTCTTCTTCCTCCAACAATCCCCCTATTTCAGTCAATCCAAACAGGTCCCAAAGTCTAGTTGCAGCAATTGCAGGTGCCCGGGCAGCTGCCACGCAGTTCTCAAAGAGCAACGGGTTGCAGAGGCCAACAAAGAACAACAATGATTTCCCAAGCATCCGAGAGTGGAGACCGGTCTCGTCCGGGACAAGGAACAAGTCCAAAGAGCCTATGTAAGGTATACTCCCTTCGTCCGGATTTAGTTGTACGCGCGCATTTTTTTTTACTTTGTGTGTTTTAATTGTTAAATGTAGCAGCATTATTGCATTTTATATGGGTTATATTAACTTGTTTTGTAAATTTTTTGATGTTTTGCTAGTTAGTGAGTGATTTTCTTTTAGTTTTTTTTACAGACTTATACGACAAAGTATTGTAAAGAACATGTATTGTACTATTTCAAAATGTTCAAATTAATCTCAGTACTCAAAAATATACTTCGTGATCCTTAATATTGTACTATTAATATTGTTCTTTTTTGTTCATTTTGATCCTTTTTGTTTACTTTTGCACTTACCTTATATTGTGATCTTTTAGTGATGGTGTGTAATTTTAGTTTAGATGGGATTGAAATACTCTTATGGCGTGTTGGATTAGTATCGTTTAAGTTTTATTTATTTATTTTATGAAAAATTTCAAGGATAGAACTATTTATTGTATGGTGAATAAATAGAAATTACCTTAAATAGAACTAAAACATAGAGAAAAGTACCAAAATAGGACTTTTATGTTTTTTTTCGAAATATGACTTTACCGTGGTAATGTGGTTGTAATGTGGCATTGTATATGTGCACATTGCTATACTTTTTGGTAATGTACATGACAATGTTTGGTAATGTAAATGTATTTCAAGTCCTATTTCGAGAATAAAAACATGAAAGTCTTATTTTGGTATATTTTCAATGTTTTAGTCCTACTTTAGTCTTTCTCCCGTGAATAAATTGTAGATTATGTAAAGACTAAAGAGCATGAATCAAGCAATAATATTTCTTTATTTTGTTTATATAGATATTCTAATTAAAATCACTCATTTATTATACTTTTTTTAAATAATGAAAGTTTAGATTTGTACTTTTATTTGTACTTTTAATAAACTTTAATTATATATTCTTTACTTTTAATATTTTGTGTAGAATGTATGAAAGTTCAAATACTCTTTAGAGCATTTACAATGGGGAGACAATGACTTACAAAAATACTCTTTAGAGCATTTATTGACTAGAGGTAGGAATGACTCCTTTATTTATAATTTTTTTTATTTTGAAAAATAAAAATCATTTTTATTAAAAAAGTAGACATATGTTATTATAAAACTTATGTGCAAATTAATTTTTAATATTTATAATATATCCAAAAACTGTAAAAATTAATTTTTGAAGTGAAAAAACAATTACTAATTGCAGTATTGTATGTTAGTTCACTCATTTGTCATAGTCAAAAACTTTATATGTTACTGTGTGACATTTTATTTTTGTTTGACCATTAGTGATGCTTTTAATAAAAACATTGGAACGAAAGAATTAAGTCTAAATGAATATTTTTGTGTGACAATATTGACCAAAAAGAGTAAGTATTACACGCAACTTTATACCAAAATTAGAACCTTCCTTGAAATTCTTAGTCAAATTAAAGTACGTAGTTTGATTTTGAGAACAATAATTATATGCTTTGCATAAATATTCTTTTTTACCATTATTAAGATTTAAATTCAAATTAATCACAATAACACTATCCTCTCAACCAGCTAAATTACAGGTTCAGATGCCAAATCCGAGGTGACCACATTTAAGAGGAAAGCATTGTGTAGTGAAAAATTACCAAGTATTGGTTCATTTGGCATTTCAAAACATAATATTAATGTGAGAGAAGTGAATAATATATTTTTGAGTGTCAATTGCAAAAAGTTGAGTGTAAATATCATTTCTCTTCTTTGAAGATCTATAATGAAATCTCTCGAAGCAAGAACCAACCTCTCACTTAAGTTATTAGCTTGATTTTTTAGAATTTCTCTACAATGTTTATATATCACAAATTCATAAATTTCACATATACAACATACTCTGCATTTTAGAACAATATTTCTGAAATAATTTAAAAATATTAAGGTCATATTATTTTAGAACTATATTTCCGAAACTATTTGGAGGCAAATGAAGCATCATAAGGTAAAGTGATCCTAAGAAATTTACTCAATCTTTTTTTCTTTTTAAAGAAAAAAAGAATATGGCCAAAACTTTTCAATTTTTTTGAAGGAAGTTTCTTCAAATCTTTTCAAATTTTAACTACAAAAGTAATTGCATACTCCCTCATGTCCTAAAAATCTTTCCTGTTGATTTTTTTAGTCCAACAGTGATACTATTTGACCATAAATTAAACGTAATCTGAATTAGTAAATTATACAAAATTTGATATATCAAAATTCTGAACTTATATTATAACTAACTATATTTTATTTATAATTGATCATAAAAAATTATCAATATTTGACTAAAAAGAGTCAAAAAAGAAAAAAATTTTAGAAATACTTCATACCATTTTAACTTTTAAGGTTCATCCAATAACAAAAATTATTGGATTAAGGGCATGAAATCATCATCTCATTAAGTTGATGAAATCATCAAAAGTTGTTCCAAATAATCAGAGCCCAAATCTTCAAACACCACCACATCCTCTGTTTTACTGTTCCTCCTCCTCTTCCTCATCGAGTGTTTCCTCTTGAGCGCCACCACCGGCGAGCACCCCTCCTCCGCCTGCCACCTCATCTCCTCCAGCGATTCCCGGACCCTCTCCACCGGGAAGTTCAGCGTCGCCGCCGCCCCGCGCATGGCAAAGGCCGCTTGGTCATACGCCAGCGCAGCCGCCTCTGCACTGTCGAACGTCCCGAGCCAGACCCGAGCCCCGTTCCGGGTCGAGTCCCTTATCTCCGCCGCGAATTTCCCCCACGGCCGCCGCCGGACCCCGCGGAACGACCGCGGGGCCGGTGCATTCTCCGTGGAGTTGGAGTCGTCTTGATCGGCGCCTGCGGCCTGCTCTGCTAGCACCCCCAAGAGTAACATTTGGTCGGAGTCGTTGAGGTCGAAAGGCAGGGACTTCTCGGAGCTCCGGGAATCCCACGACGGCGGAGATTCCGGCGTGAAGGAAGAAGGCGTCCGAGAATCCATTTCTTCTTAGAGCGAGTGCTCTGTATTTTCTTGATTTTTCTTTTGTGGGAATTTGCGTGTTTTTAGAGAAAAAAAGGTGACGAAATGATGCAGGGGTAGAAGAACTTATATCGACCGGACCTATTTATACCATGGACAACAATTGAGAAAAAAAAATCATGCATCAATGCTAGCAAGAGTGACACTAATACTCCCTCCGTCCCAAATTATTTGCAACATTTGCTTTTTCAGCAGTCGCGGGAATTTTTGTTTATTTCAACGTTTTCATTGGTTATTTGATAAAATAAAATATTTTTCACACCTCTTATTTCGAAAAACTTTTCATGTAGTTTTTTTATATGTAAATTTTATTTTTTATTTTTATACCAATATATAAATAAAATGAATTTAAAAAGTTTGATATTTTGCCTCGAGAATACAAATGTGGCAAATATTTAGGGACGGAGGGAGTATTATTATAACTCTACATTAATTTAATTACAATTAGCTCGAGATCTGCAAGCTAAGTGATGTCTTGTCCCAAGGACTCCCAACGAGTACCGAGTGATGGTCGAATGACATATATCCTGATTCGTTGTAACGACTCATTTCCACTTATCAGATGTCATTGTGTAACTTTCGCATTGAAATTTAATTTGTGATTGATAACTTGCATCGAAAGTCTTTTCAATAATGTGAGAGGCTGGGCGGCCTACCTCGCGAGGTTGCAGTGGTGGTGCAAAATAGTTGGTGGATCAAATGGGTTGACATTAGAGGAGAGGTCTAATACAAATCATATCGAGATAGGAAAAATTTTAAGCGTTTTCAAACTTCAAGAAGAAGAGATAGCAAGAAAGATGAAAAATATTGAACATTTCTAGACTCTGAAGAAAGGAGTAAAAGAAGTTTGAGAATATATTTCTTGTATTGATTGATAACTATTTTTACATCTCTATGTATGGATGATAAAGAAACCATAATCATATTAAGACTATAAAATCTAATCATGTTAGTTCAATAAAACATCAAGATAAAAAATCAAAAAGAAACTCACACTTGAGAAACTTATAATTTTGCTCACTTAATACAAACTATATTGCAATAAATAAAACGAGATTTGATTGAAGTTATTTTCAATTCAATCTATTTAATTGAAGTGTGAAATTAAAAAAAATGTATTTTTAAAATTACATCAAAATCCCTATTAAACGCACAAAAGGTGACATAATTATATTATTTTATCAAATGACTAACTAAAATAAATTAAAAATGGTTATCATTTGATCAAATGAATAGAAATTGGAAGAAGATTTTAAGATAGATGGAGTATATGATAAATGCTAATTAGTAAATAATTAGATTTATTATATAAAATATTTTCAAAATATTATTTTATCTAATTAATATATAATATACGCAGTATATTTTATTTACTTATAAGGTTGAAAACGATTGACTGAAAAAAGTCAAAACTAGACAAATACTCTAGGACGGAGGTAGTATTTATATTTAATTATATTATTTGTATGCAAAGTATTTTGTATGAGTATTTTATAGATTACTTATACATGTTTAGTATTAAAATATGATAAACGGTCTAGATCTTCTATTTAAATTTGTGAATTTGTGAGTTTATGTTAGTTCTTAAAAATAAATAGCTACTTGTCTTCTTTTTTTTTTAGGGAAAGCAAAAAATGCCATTAACGAATTAAGTGCGAAATACAAGCAGACGGATCGAAAGTCCAAACGTTGCCTCCGTCCTCAGAGTTCTTAGCCAAAACATGCGCAATAGAATTAAAACGCCTTGAAAAGTAACAGAAATGAACCTGTGAAAAAGAAGAGGCCAAGAGCCTACACTCGCTCTCAATAATTCCCAAATACGACCGATCATCAGCTTGCCTCCTATTTAAGACCTGAATGAGCAGCGAACAATCTGAAAATAAAGCAACCTCCGTGACTCCCCTCTCCTTGAGCCAAGACAATGCTTCCTTGATTGCAAAAGCCTCCCCAACTCGAGCCTCAAAAGGACAACGAACGATTCTACTAAAGGCACCCCCAAAGGACCCATCCTCCCTCAACAAGCTAAGACCGCTGTCACCCCAACCGAATGTGAGCGCACGTGAAGAGCGGCATCCACCATACATTTGAAACCCCCCCACACTGCCACCTGATGCGAGGACGACGCAAGGGGCGGGTCTGCCGCAGTGGTTAGTGGCGCCGCCGTTGCCCACTCCGCCACAACAAGCGGCCTGACTACCTTCTTCTCCCATAAAGCTACATTTCTAGCCTTCCATATTGCCCAGGTACCTGCCACAAACAGCGCAATAGGGCTGCCCTGGGTGTTGCAGAACAGCGCCTCTGCCCATGAGACAAAGCAGCCGTGCGCCGCCACAGTAATCTTCAGATAGCTCCAGACCGCATAGGACAAGCCATAAATACGTGCTCAAGGGACTCTCCTTCTTGAATTGTGATTTTTTGTAAAAGAAAAATGTGCACTATTTTCGAATACGAATACAAATTCAAAAAATCAGCGAATATGAGCTTGAATCAAATACAAATCTTTTTTGAAATTCAAATTGTTAACGAATTCAAATTCAAATGCATACTATCCCAAACAAATATGAATAGAATAAATGAACATTTGAATCGATTCAATTCGATTCGTGTACATCCTGTATGGAGCTACAAATAGTTCGTATAACGCTGCGATTCGTTCGCCTGATTTGATTTGATTTTTGACGATCTGAACTGACTTGATTGTCATTACAATTAAAGTTGTTTCTAATTTAATTTAATTCAGTCTAATCTAATATGATATTTCTAATCTAATTTGAATATAATAAAACTAAATAATAAATAGATAAATTATTGAACGAACTTTCCCTAAGTTTCGTTAAACCCGACCAAATATTAGCATGGGACCCATAAACAATGGTAATTATGCACGTGGGTCAACAAGTAGACGCGGCCAGGTCAGGCTGATTAACAATGAAATTACTGAAATGACACATTCCTGCATAGATTATTTGGATTTATATTCTCTTCGTATTGGGAGTAACCGAAATACAAATTACGAATTACGAGATAAAATTTTTTATCTTTTAAAATTATATATTAAAAATTTATGTCAAAAATTTTACAAAACGAGCAATGACAAAAACATTTTATAGATAAACAAAAGTTGTCGAGGGGAGAAAGAAAAAAAATTGTAATCTATTTCGGAACGGGGAGAGTGCTATTTTTTAATCGTGTGAATTAATTTTAAATGTTAAAATTAAATATCGTTATTATTAGATAATCTTTTTAGATCACTAAAATTAAAGCATTTTTTATTAAAATTTGTTTAGACCATAGAAGAATTTTATGAGACATCTAAAATGTAAGTAGAATATGTAAGAAATGTTTTTAGAACACTTAAAAACAGAACAAGTACTCCGTAATTTTTTTATGGGACTAAGAATCTAAGATGGTATCATTCTTGTACCAAAAAGATGTATATCCCGGCTAAAGTGAAAGTATTATTTCCTTCATCCTTACTCCGTATTTAATAAATTTCATTTCTAGATTTAGGATGTTTGATGAAGCCATTTGTAATTCATTTTTGTTGAATATTGATATATATAAAATAAAATGTATTCATATTGAGTCATTCTTATTAGAACTGGACCCTATAATAAAGTCATTCTTATTTGATGAAGCTATTTGTAATTCACTTTGGTTGAATATTGATACAAAACTTTTTTTATATTGTTAACTCTAATATAAAACTATTTAAAATAAAAAATTGTCTTAATTAGTTCCTCGTAATAGAAACTAGATATTTTTATTACTCTTTTCGTCCCAATTTAAATCGTCTGTTTCGTTTTATGATGTTTGACTGAAGTTATTCTCAAATCATTTTCTATGAAAAACAATGTAGAATTAAATAATAAAAATTACATACAGAGTATTTAAAAACTATTACAAAAGAATCTACAAAACTAGTGGTGACATGACCATATTATTTTATTAAATGACTAACGAAAATAAGGAAAGAAAGTGAATGAAGTTTAACCCTGTGAATAGTAAACATGCAATTTAATTTGAGACGGATAGAGTACAATTTCCTTATTATGGTGTTACTATAATTGTTATGTTTCTCATTATATTCCTTATATATAGTGATGAAAATTTTATTATTCAATAAGACCCATTATTATCAAGTTACATCATTGTATCGAAGAAAACTATCTCTCCAAAAAACTTACAACTCGCCCGTTTACATTACATAGCCATGAAGTTGGCCGATTCCCTTGCCTCTTGTCCTTTGAGTGCAAAACTTCTACTTTAGAATCTTCACAATCATATCTATAAAAAACTTACGGATACGAACTGTTACAACTCTCGTACGGATTACAACGGACGGGGAAGATGAACGGCCTCGGAAATAAAAAATAAATAAAATTCTGAATTTATAATTTATTCAGAATATTACAAAATAAACAAAGTTGGAAAGTAAATTTCTATATCTTCAAAAGGCCTTGTTGTATGAGGACATTAAGCACTGGACAACGAGGACATTAAGCACTGGACAGCGAGGTCTTTAAGCACTGGACAGCAATTCGAGGACGTTATGCACAGGGCTGCGAGGACATTATGCACTGGGCTGCCAAGACATTATGCACTAGGACAGAATGCAGCGAGGTCTTTATCAACTAGTCCTGCAAAGAAAACACCACGGAAGGACAGCGGAGTCGCCGGAGCTGTCCTTAAGGTAGTAGTGCCCGCCTACCGTACCGGAAAAACGTGGGCACTCTCCTCTCAGGATAAAACCGCTATCGTGTGTGGAGATTGTATGGACCAACCACACACCAACGAACAAGAACAACGTAGGAACGTTGACAACCAAAAAACTTTAAGGGTGATGGCCGGAAAATTTGGCCGGAAAATCAAGAGTTCTCTCTAAATATTAGACAAGAAAGTTTTCCCTTTCTTTCTCACGTATGGCACACTAGAAAAGAGAAGAGAGCCTTTGATTTTTATAGCTAAGCTATTTTAAAAAGTGTAACCTATTCACAATAAAAGCTTAGTAATAATCATGGCATTTGTGGCAAACTAATGGTGATTAATTAGCCATTAACACGTCCATTACGCTACGCTTCGTTTAAAATTTGTCCCGAATAATTGGAGATTAATGGCCAGTTAACTCCGTAAAAATGGACTAATTTTAAACAATACGTAAAATTAATAAAAGAAGTCAGAAAAATTGCAAAATTGCAATCCTTACCATATTCTTTTATTAACGGGTTAACTCTGAGAATCAATTTCTCATTCACCCTCTACCATTTTTGGCGTATAAATTGTCAAAACATTTATCTCATTTAAGAGAACACACGTCCATTAATTAACGGTAAAAACCGTTAGTGGACCTATTGACAAATATACCCAAGTTGGTCCATTTAATGTCTATTAAAAATGCCAAAAATTCCAACACAAACTACCATGCAGGGTCTCTAGATATTCATACCGTGCTTGAAACCAATATAATCTTCACCTGGTGGAATCGATGGATCCGAAAAATCTCCACCAAAGATGATTCTAAAAGACGGAGTTGTAACTCCTAGTCCTGAATATACTTTGTGGGTTGTGATTGACGCTTAGATCGATCTGAGCATGCCAAAACATAAAAAAGTATGAATATATCAAAAGTTCTACGAAATAAGATGTGACATGATTATATTGTACGGAGTATCATTTTATAACATGAAAAGTGAGTAAAATTTAATCATGTATAATAAACATACAACTTATATTCAGAGATATTTATTAATAAAGAGCACTCTCATACCAAACTTTGATTTTCGACACATGAAGTCATACACTCAATCTTTACATCGTACTCCCTTTCCTAGTAAATATTAAACGTGTGCATGCATATAACATAGAAACTATTAAAAAATTAATAATCTTTTTTAAATTTTTCTCTGTTCTCAAATTAATAATTTAGTGTTCTCCGAAGTCCGACCCAATGATATGTCTCATTTAATTTACAAAATAAAAAATTTTAAAAATGCATAGTTCATACTCCGCGCATAATTTTTTTAAAGTAAATTATATAATTGGTTCTTTAAAACATGTTATTTTCCATTTTTAGTCATCTATTATCAAATATTACTATCGTAGTCCTTTTATATGTACTTTTACATAAATCGTCCTTTTTTTATCTTTTATCATATTGTTGTTAATTTGAGAGTTAAAAGTATGATGTTGGTTAGACGGTCAATACAACAATAATGATTATGAGTATAAATTTTTAGCCTTTCAATTAACACCAACATGACAGAAGATTAACAAAAAAGTTATTTGTGGAAAGATACCTATAAAAGAAGAATCATAGAGATAATATTTGATAATAGAAGACTAAATCGAAAAAAATATTTGTTACTCCCTCCGTCCTATAATGATCTTCCCGGTTCGCAAAACGAAGAAAAATCTCAAGTTTTTTCAATCTATTTTATTTAAATATTGGTATAGAAATAAAAAATAAAACATACATATTTAAAAACTACACCAAAAGTTCAACAAAACAAGTGGTGACAAGAATATTTTATTTTATCATATAGGCCATGAAAAAACACAAATAAATATAAATTTCCGTGAAGTTGGAATAGTGCTCTGGGAAGATCATTATAGGACGGAGGGAGTATAAATCACTAATTATGAAATTTACTCTTTTTTTAAATATTCTTTTCTCTATCCTCTCTAAATTTGCATCATATAATTTTACAGTTTTTTTCTTAGGGGACGTCTATTTAATTGCTACGAAATTCAAAAGACAACATTAATTCAAGAGACAGAGTAAAGTAGTGTGAACTTGTTATTGATGTGTCAATTTTTATCCTATTCGAATATTAGTGTCGTCTACTCGTCTTTCCTCCCCCAATTAAGATATAGCAGGATAAGAAAAGTAGCCTAACCCTGCCCCCTAATTTTATTTTATTTAATTTTCACCATTTCTTTCTTGTCATTACAAAAACATATTTATAATGTGTCACATGCGACTATTTTTTTGAGCACTAGTGATCACAGCCATCACGCGGTATTCAAGCGATCTCTCTCGAAACATCGGTCTTTATTTATCGTGTGTTCTCGAATTTGTCATGTTGCTGACTTTATCACAAGCCTACCTAATTAGGCGATTGTGAGGCATGTCTCCTA
Organism: Cuscuta campestris; assembly: GCA_900332095.2. NCBI lineage: Eukaryota > Viridiplantae > Streptophyta > Magnoliopsida > Solanales > Convolvulaceae > Cuscuta > Cuscuta campestris. Next base: position 121,036 of record OOIL02001569.1, on the reverse strand, counting down.
CTCAAGCTACGCGTATCCCGTGTGTGGACCTAACAAAATAGACCCCGACCCGATAACCCAAAACCGAAGCTGGAACAACTCGAAGATTAAACAATCGAATTATAATCGAACACCCGAAATGATCCAAACTGAACCGACGCCGTATGTATTTAGACCCGGATCATATCCGAAGCCGATTGAATTTGATCTATTTAACTATTTAAGTCTGAAACCGATTAGACCCGTAACCGATTAAGCCCAAAACAGAGTATACTCGATATTAATCAAAATCAAAATAAATTAAACTCAAATCCAATCAAACTCAATAGCTCATTAATTAGTTGAGATGTTTCTAAGAAAATCATATTTGAATTATATGTACAACTATTTTCAGGTATAAATTTCGTACTCCATATTTTATCGCTTAAACTAATAAGATAGTTGTTTATTCTTATACTGAGTATATACACATTTATAGTGATAGCGTAACACACATTGATGAATATACTAACTCATTATTGGTGATACACATATATATACCCCCTTTTACACATATGGAGGGGGGCTATACACAAGGCTAATATTAGGAATCCTAATAAAAAGATTTCTCATATGAAACCGGCATAACCCTGAATCAATATAACCCAACCCGATATAAACCTGAATCTATATAAATCCGATCTGGAATAAAAAAATCAAATAATCAAGGTGACCTGAACCGAAAATATTCAAATCGGAATCGAACATATTATCCCGATTGCTAGGTCCACGTATATGCTACTCTCGAGGATTGGGCCTGACGCGAAGGCCCATATGCCATTAGTAGGTCTATGGAAAGATTAAGTCCAACACACACTCGGGCCAAGGGTGGCCGTGAGGCCCGTGAGAGCGCTATGGGAATTCATTTGTTTTTTATTCCATGAGTCCATGACAATATAATATTCCATATTGATATTTTAAGTGTTTTGTAGTATAAATATTGACAATATTAACACTGTAAATGTTATTTTGGAAACAAAAATATTAAGATTTAACTTTGATATTTTTCTATATTTTATTCTTATTTTAGTCTTTTTCCATAATACTTCTTTGATCTATTACTAAAATTACATTTACCAACAAATAATACAACCTACGATATTTGTACTGTTTTGAATTTAGACAATCAATATTGAAAAACTTTTACTATTGAATAAATAAAATTGATACTCATACATTAGATATTGATACAAATTTAATTTAATTAGATTTATTTTATAAAATGCTACCCTCGTCTTTCATAGAGCTTTCTAGACGTTATTCACATAGTCAAGCCTAACTCACTTTTTTTTGTTTATTTTTACTACTCATCTCATAAATTAATAGCCTTATTGATCACCTCTTCGTTTGTAAAATTTTTCATGTAGTGCTTTTACTATATAAATTTTATTTTTTAATTTTCCATCTAATTAAAAAGATAAATTGAAAATAAAATCGATCAAACTTTATAACTCGTAATGGAAAAATGTATGAAAGACGGAGGAGTATTGTTTACTCCCTCCGTCCCTAAAAGACAATGCACCCTCTGACAACAAATTATATATAGTTTAAAGTAATTAATTGTTATAAAACAAATATTTTAAAATATATTTTTTTATAATTCGGAGTTAAAGAGTATCACAAATTAACCAAAAATATTAAAAGTGTGAGAATCTTTTGTAGGTAAGAAGATACTAATGTAACAAACCAACAAAATTGGACGTGACCGGTAACCCGATGATTTGATAGACTTTCTTTTGCGGGACTGGCAATAATACATACTAATAAAACTTCTTGTTTGAGAAAAAAAAATAAGTTAAAAGAAAAATATTGAAAATATATCAAAATCAAAGTTTCATATTTTTATTCTAAAATAGGAGTTAAAATGTTTTTATATTATCAATCATGACTATGTACATCACCAAAAATATAATAAAATGCTCATGCAGAATGCTACATTATCAGAGTAGGAACTGCTATTTAGAAAATAAAAAAATGAAACTCTTATTTTTGTACTTACTCTTTATTTTACTTTTACTTAAGGTGATTCATTTTACTTAAAGTATAAAAAAGAGTACTCTCTTCATTCCAAATTGATTTAAAGAGTTCAAATGATGTACAATTTTTTTAAATATCTTTATTTATAAGTTAGTAAAGAAATAAAAATTAAAAATTATATACTTTAGAATTATATCAAAAATTTTACAAAATTAACATGAATATTTTATTTTATCAAATGACTAATACAAAAACACAAGTAAACAAAAATTATGAAGAAATACAACTAAATATTATAAACTATTCTCGGACGAAGACATTAGAGCATTTGAAATGCTCTAAAAAAAGTCATCGCGCCGGACGAAGGGGAACGTTGAGCTGATCTGCCGCTCCTGCTGCGCGGGCAAGACAACAGGTGGTCGTCCATTGCATCGGGTCTCTTGGTCGATCTGGAAATACGTAGTATTTTTTTTTTAAATTTCAAGTCTATAAATTCATTAATGCTCCATTTCTAATTTATCACTCATTCAATCTCAACTCACTGACTCTCTCCTTCTTAATTATTTTGGAAGTGTTTCTCTGTACTGATGCTTATTAGCTTATTGCTGATAAACAGTTTTTAACTTATAAACTGCTTACAAGTTAAATATTCTTTCGCGGAAGTAAAAATGACTTAAATGATAGATAAATCATTTGTAAATATTCATAAATGGTGAGAGTCAACTTTGTAAATAATCTGATCAAAACGAAGAAACAAAAAAAATGAATTAAAAATAAATAGTTAAGATCTATTTATTTTTTATAGCTTATAAGCTGCATATTGAGAATACAGAAACATTTCATCAGCTGACTTGTAATTTAAAAAATTGTTTATAAACAATTTTAACCATCTTATAAATATAAAGAAACACCACCTTGGCACCTTCATCTATTTCTATTTCACTCTAAACAAAGGCTCTTTCCCTTTTTTATTTCTTATTGTATTCGGTTATTTCGATTTCTTGCTTCAGTGTATTTGTTTTTTAATAAAGAATGTCTTTATTAGCGTTTTTATTTTAATTATAACTATTTTTTTCTAAAAATTTTAAATTAAAAATAATGAATAATGATAGAGTTGAAAGTGTTATGGGAGGGGACTGAAAATTAGTTTGATGCAAGTCTAGACAAATTGAAATGGGTGCGAGTCCACCTATAATTGACTAGATCCGGGTTCCACATCATGATCGACTTCCCTCCATTATTATCTCCAACCCCCGACCACCTTGCTCCGATCTGAACCTGTTGTAAATGTCCCCTCGGTAAAACTTTCTTGTTCTAACCACCAATACGCAAGAAACAAGGACGCTAACCACCGTCGCCGCCGTGATTATCAGGAAGGCCGTTTTGTAACACTCCGCCCCTACGCAACTCAGTTCCTCACCCGCCGCCGCGGCTTTGACGATCAGCCGCTGTCTGGCCGCCTCCCTGTCGTACAAATGCCCCGCCACTCGCACGTTGAGCAAGTAGGCCCCCACCGGGCTCGCCCCCCCGCCCAAGTTGTACAGCGTGGAGTAGTACTTGAGCCCGAAGATCTCGGAGATGATGGCGAAGATCAGCGGCCACTGCGCCCCGAAACAGAACCCCACGATCACGGAGGCCACGTAGAGCGAGTTCGGGACGGCGAAGGCTATCAGCAGGTGGCCGCCGCAGGAGAGGACGAGCACCGCCGTGAGCATCAGCGGCCGGGGGAATCGGTACTTGGCCAGCAGGAATTCCGAGGCGAACCCGGCCGCGACGCGGCCGAGGTAGTTCCATATGCTCACCAGCGACACGAACGTCGTGATGCTCTCGGCGTTGTAGCCTTGCGCCTTCCCGATCTGCCCGAGGTTGTCGATCGCCGTCAGGGTCCCACCGACCCCGAACGTCGTGACGGTGAACAGTGCGATCATGTCCACGCTGAACACCGCTTGCAAAATTGTGTAGTCCTCCCCTCTCGGTGGCGGATTGAACACATTTCTAAAACACCCATCTCCGCCACCCGCCGCCTCCTGCTTGGATTCGCCAGCCATAGCCGCCGCCGGCGGCGGCTGGTTTTCTTGATTTTCGGATGAACACAACGGATCTCTCTGCTTGGTTTTGAGTTCTTCTTTGAAGACGATGAAGAGAGGGGCAAAGAGGAGAATGAGGACAATTGTCCCGCTCGCAACGTATAATGGCCTGGTGAATGCCACTCTGTTTTGGACAATGATAATGGCCATTAAAAACCCGGCCAGGCCGAGGGATATGAAGAGGAATTTGTAGAAGACTTTGGCGTCGTTTTCAGTTTGCTGGACCGGGTTCATGTACCGGACCGTCCTGAGGAAAACGCAGGACACGGCCGCCGGCAGCCATCCGATGAGCAAGATGAGAGATTTCCGGTCGCCGTCGCCGTAGAAGGCGTGGAACAGCTGCGTGATGATTGCGCCGCTTAATCCGACGAACCCCTTCACCAGTCCCAGAACGACGCCCCTGCTCTCCGGGAAGTTCTTCACGCAGGCGACCAGAGCTCCGGTGTTGGCGAACGTCTGGGAATTGGCTCCGACGCAAATGTAGAGACACATCTGCCAGAGCTTCGGCTTCGCCACGCGCCGCGTCACGGCGAGCCAGATCATGGAGTAGCCGAACAGGTTCATGACTGCTCCGGTGAGGAGGACCACCGACGGCGGCGTGACCTCGTTGACCAGGCCGGAGATTATCCCGACGTTGCCTCCCAGGTCTTTGAAGAAGCTGAGCAAGTTTAAGGTCGTCTGGTCGTACCCGAGGGCGGATTTGACCTCGCCGGAGTAGAGCCCGAACATGTAGGTGGCGCCGGCCATGGCCATGATGAGAAGGGACCCGAAGACCATGAACCACCGGCCGGTGAGAACACGGAGAAGCAAGTTCCCCATCGATCTCCACCCACCGCCGCCTCCTTCTGGCTCCCCTGCAACCATATATTTTTTCTCTGCTACAGTTTGGAATGAGGCAGTTTTGGAGTAGTGTAAATTGCTCTACTTATGGATAATGAAGAGCTTAGATATACAACAACCTCCATCCCCAAAAACTTCCATATTTTGACTTTCTTGTCAATTATTAACACGATTCTATACTAACAATTTCCCTATTTTGCATTATTATTTCATGAAATAAAATGTTCTATAGAATTTTTAATCTTATAGTGTATTCAGCATACACAAATGCTCATGACATTCCAGTAAACTTAGCCTACATAGCATGTGTCACGAAACAATTGATACACATATAATCAACAATCTCTCTTTTAGCGATTGCCTTCACTGAAATCGAACTTGTGATCTTGGTCCAATACTAGTTGTAGGATCTGAGACGCTATCAAACTCTTCTAAAACCAATTATGTTAGAGGAAATATATACCATAGCCTTATAATACAATTAGTAGGTACACACAAACAACAACAATATTCGAGTGTGACTTGGACAACACAACATAGTATCCGCCATGGGATAATTAATACACAAATAGCCAACATTTTATTTATTTAATTTTATGTGTAAAATTTAAGAATAAAAATTATTTACCAAAGTTTTAAAAAACAATATCAAAAGATTTGTAAAACCAAATATGACTTGACTATATAATATTGTTTCATCAAATGAGTAACAAAAAATAGGTAAACAAAGCATATAAAATTTGGAGATACAAATAGTGTACGGGAAAAGAAATTGTATAAAACTAATGTTTAGTTAGAACATAAATCTAATAGAGTATAATGTATTTTATTTTTAAATATAAGTTTGACATATTGAAATTGTATATGACATTTATTTCCAAAAGACTTGACTATTTTGAAGATCTAAATAGTATTTGTTCAATCTTAGTGCCCAATAATTTCTTTCTCGTTTTGAATTAGTACAAAAATTAAAAAATGTAAATATAAGGATTTTCTCTTATTTATAACTGATACTCCCTCCGTCCCTAAATAGATTACAATTTTTTTTCTCTCTCCTCTCGATAACTTTTGTTAGTTTATGCAATTTCATTAAGTATTTGATAAAATAAAATATTCTTGTCACCTCTTGTTTTATAGAACTTTTGACGTAATTTTTTAATATGTAATTTTTATATCTTATTAATATACCAATTTGTAGATAAAATGATTTTAAAAAGTAGAAAATTTTACTCCATAACCCGCAATTTGTAATCAAATTGGAGACGGAGGGAGTATGATATAATAAAAAAACGAAAAAGAAATTCGAACACAAGAAAATTGTCTGGCCACTTGCGTCGATAAGTTTTATTGGGCGAGGTAGTTGAAACTGTAGAATGGTAGTGGGGGATTGTATTTGTTTGGGACGCAACTCAGTCGTGGAATTGACCAAACTGACCAAAGTGTCAACCGTGGGAAGTGGAAAGTGGACTTGTCGGCACTCCATCGCCATTTCATGGGGTACGGCTCTAATTTCTTTGATGCTTTTATTGCGCTATAAATGACATATAAATAGCTATTGATTTTTATTTTTTATATTCCAAATTAAATTGTTTATTTATCTAAATTTTATTTATTTATTTTATTTTCATTAGTCATTTGATAAAATATTGTTCAATATATTAACACGTTACTACTAGTCTTGTAGATTTTTTGATGTAATTTTTAAATATGTAATTTTCAAATTTTATAACGTTTTTTATATAAAATTATTTAAAAATAATTTCAGACAAATATCACAAACCAAAACAAAAAATTACTATTGCCATTCTGATTCCTTTTTCATGTCACTGAAGGTGACTGGTTATACCCTTATACTCTCTCTTTCTTAAAATTAATTTCTCATTTAATTTTTCACGGTCTCAAATACAATACAATGACCATTAATATTGCTATTTATATATAAATATAGATTATACAAATAAAATATTTTAGAACTATATTTCAAAATAAATTTATTGATATTAAATTCATATGAAAAATCAATGTATTTTTTAATAATATACGGCCCAAGTTCAAAAGTTTGGCCATTGAAGTCACTCTGAGAAGTTAATATTAGGCGTATGCTTGTTGATTTTTATTAATCGTCCCTTTTTTATTGTTTTGATGTACGCTTTTTTTTCTTTTTTATATTTTATATCGACCTTTCTCTTTTTTGAATTAATTTTTTACGTTGTCTTGCATTCATCATTTTTTTTACTCGGAATAATTTGTACAAAAAAACTTTTTTTTATGAATTCTTGTTCATCTCCGGAAATTAATTCCATTTGTTATTAATATTATTGGATCAACTTTTTTCAATTAAAATCATTTCAATATTATTTTTTCTAAATTTTTAGAAGATTTCAATACAATTCTAAATATTTAAAAATAACATTACGTGCGTAAATACTACGTATTATACTAAAAATGGCTCCATATAATACAGAAATGATGACTTTTTTCCATATAAAAAAGGAGTTTGAGAATACAATGTCAGGGGAGATATATCAATAATGTTGCCGAAATCTTTTTTCAATAAATAATATTTCTTCGCTCAAGAAATAATCTTGTCATTCACTATTCACATGATCAAACATAATTTATTTGTTGGTTTAGTTTTTAAGTTCATCTGATAAAATTATACAGAGTATAATCCTGTTACATCTAGTTTTCTAGATCTTTTGATGTGGTTTTTAACTATGTAATTTTTATTTTTTAATTTTACATCATTTTTCATATAAATTAATTTAAAAAATAACTTTATTCTAACATCGTAACGCGCAATAAGAAGCCAAATTATCAGACGGAGGAAGTACTTTCTCCATCACAAACTAATCTTTCTTATTTCATTTTTAGTTTGTCTCAAATTAATGTTGCTATTTCATTCTTTGAAAAACTTTATGTGACTTGCTTTTTCTCGCTTTTTATCATATCTTATTTTCAACCACATAATTTTATTCTTCTTAAATTTCATACAAAGTCAAACTGAGAGTTTTAAACGGAGACGAATAGAGTATTATTAGATGAAGTCAATGGCAATTAGCAAATATCATTGGTAATACTATCTTTTTAACGTTTTAAAATTAATGTAAGAGATATTCACTAAAACAATTATGTATGATGTTTAAATATTTAATAATAATTTAATTCATATGTATATAATTTACATTATCTTTGACCAAACACTATAAATCATACCAATAAAGTTAAATTTATTTAAGAGGAAGATTGGAAGAATGTTTTTTTGTTTTCAAATGGGAAATAATCAAAAAGATGAATGAAAGCTTACAATTAAATCTAATCAGCAATTTGTTGGAGTTCTAGTATAGATGTGGCACTTTCACATTCGGCAGGGGAACTGTGTCCGGCGTCTTCTTTCTTCCACTTACCTAATCATCGTGAACAAAAATTCTGCGGCGTCGGATTCGCCGTTCTTCTGTTTTGGAAAATTATCATTCAATCGATCATACCATTCAATTCGTCTCAGATCCACACGATGGATGATTTGGATTCGTTTCAAGACCACAATTGGGACCTCTCTAATTTCGATTGCTTCGTCAACGACGTTTCTCCCTGCTCCGATCCTTTATTAGATCATCATTCAATTTCGTCGAGGTAAATCGTTTCCCCAGCCGAAGATCATGAGAATGTGGTTAATCGCTTGGAATCTGGAACTGTTGCTATTGATTTTCTCGGCGATTGAGCTCGTCTCGAATCCGTTCGCCCGAGGAGATTGTTCATGTTTCTGCTTTGTTGACTCTGTGCATTAATTGGACGCATTTGTGGTTTTTTTTCGAGTTGAAACTGAATGGCGCGTTTGTGTCACTTGAACTCCTGACCTGATTGAGCATTATTTGGATTGATATCAATTGATCCGCTCTCAATTAAACTAAATTTCATTTTTGTCTTACAGAAAGTAGGAATTTGATGAGACTTAGACGAGTACAGTGTACATGTTACTAGATCATCTTCATAATAAGAAAATGATGCATATGCCTTTTGTTTTCCTTCACTCATGCTCAAACGATTATTGGCTTGTAGATCTTCAGATGCAGTGGATGCATCACATCATGGCACTACATCTCAAGGAAATGAATATTTGCAGTCAGAATGCCCAAGAAAGAGGTACTCATATACATATCTAATTAGAGCTTTGCTTCCTATGATTTGAATGCTAAAACAATTTGTGAAAGACTCTAAGCTTTTCACTCCAAGTTCAAGATTCTGAGTTCAATTTCAGCTTTTAGTTATTCTAGTCAGGCACCATTTTGTATGGATAAAGTAATGTAGGAGAGTGAGATACTACTTTATAATGGGAGATCACTTGCTGTTAAGGCTTTCTTGGTAATGCTATGCTTATAAGTTTTGATAATGTGGAGTTGGAAAACACTAAGAAAAAGCTAAGTTCTGAAAAAAAATATCCTCAAGTGTCTTAGTGCTCATAATGCTATTCCCATTCTTGATGTGATATACTAAATCAGAATAGGGCGTTGAAGTTATTATCTAGAATAAAAAGATGTCTGAATAGATGTAATAATTGTATGCACATTCTGGATGGTTTATATATGGTGCAAGTAAGCAGGGGATAGTTCTGCCAAGCTGTCCAGAAGAATTTGGGCTGTAAAAATAAAATTAATTACTAGACAAGGAATAGCAGTTCCAGATTCCCTATAACTCTCGTCAAACCTCCAAATCTTCACACTACCTGAGAGTGAAATGAATAAACAACGCTAGGCATGGCCGGTAATTGGCCCTGGATTTCTACAGTCCAATTTTACATATGTTTCTCATTTGATGATTAATTATTTAATTTTAACTTAATAATCATGGTTCTTGAGCTGGGGGTCTTCTAGAAATAGTCTTTCTTTTTTCGAGTAGGTGTAAGGTCTATGCACACACCCTCCCCAAACCCTAGCTTTTATGGGATGTTAATGGGTTTGTTATTGATTTTGTTGGAATTTAATAATTCCAATCAACTCCAAAATCATTTCATATAATATTTTTTGATGTTTTTGAGACTTTTGATCATGTTTAGTGGATGGAGTCATAGAAGATTTTCATAATTTGTTTTATGAAGATTTAATTATGGGTAATTCATGAATACTATAGTCTTGATGTTGTAATTGAAAACCAACTTGGATTAGTTTTTGAGATGATTTTGTCAGCATTGGAAGTTGGAAGGTGTATCCTTGAAAATCAAATATCATGGGATTTGATTTGGTTAGTTTTATATTTAGGATTTTTTAAATTTTAATTAGTTTATAATTCGTCGTACGCGTAACTATTAAATTGTCTCACCTGTCAATGGAATACATCATTGAAGTTGGTAAAAAAATATTGAGTGTTACTTTTGAAATCCTTTAGTAGTTTATTTGAAAGTTTTGACAGTCTTACAGACTTTTTGGCTTTTCTAGATTAATTTAGTTAAATCTTATTTACTTTACTCACTTAGGAACTATCAACTATGACATTTTGTAGAGTTCCGAAAGGTAAATCTATTGTGTGTCGCGGGAATAGTAGAACCTTAGAATTGACTTCTGACGTTGTTACTGCGACATGTCTCGTGGGAGGTCACGTCATGGCCTCCAAAGGAAGCCTAAGAATCAGTTTTATCAAAATTTTATTTTATTTTTGGGCATGTGAAGCAGAGAAGTGCATTTAAATGCCTTAGTCCAAAGATGCTTGGGTGGGGGGAAGGGTTAGACCTAAGAAGAGTTGGAACGAGGTGATTAGTGAGTCGGGTCCTTATCGAGAATATGACCTTGGATAGTAGACCTTAGATGGAGTTCTCAGACATGAGTAGTTGGGTAGTCTTTTGGGCCTTGATTGTAGTTTTGTGTGGGTGCTTTTTGCTCTTGTCTTTGCGTGTTTTATGTGCTCAGTCTCTTATTGCTACAGGCGGTTTTTGTGATTCTTGTCTCTTAGCACTTTTCTTTGTCATTTGTTTGCTCTTTGCTACTACTTTGTTCAAGTTTTGTGTCTTCTTTGTTGGTTTACGTTGACTGTGCTCAAACTAGGGGTCCTTTCGAAACAGGTTCCCTGCTTTTAAGTAGATGTAGGGGGTGTTTGTGGTTGTGTTTAAAAACTTCTTATGAGATTTTGATTATTAAAATACCGTTTGTCGTGTTTGCCAATATGCTTCTGCTTATAGATTATGACTTCTGTAGTCTAAAATGGGTTCCAAAAGTGCTTTTAAGCAAAGTTAAAAATATCTGTTTTCCACTTCTACTTAAAACTTTTGCTTTTTCAACAATTTACCACACTCCCAAACACCGCCGTAAGGTTTGTGTACACACACCTCCCAAATCCTACTTTTTGATGAATTTATTGGGTTTGTTGTTGTTGTTGTTGTTGTTGTTGTTGTATGCAACTATGCAAGCAATGAAAGGCTCACTTTATGAAGGTGTTTTCTACATGGATTTACTATTACAGAGTATTTTATTTGTGTCTATTTATTTTATTTCTCTTTTGATTAATAGGAGACACATGGATATATGCTGTAAACTGGGGACTAAAGCTTGCCGTGAGAAAGTAAGAAGGCAGAATTTGAATGACAGGTATATTCATAATGATATGAGATTGGTCGGAGTATATTGTACCCTGATAAGCAAACACTAGAGAGTTTGTTACTTTTAGACTAGAATCATTCTTGTGAACTATAATAATGAATTTACAGAGTATAATTTATGCAGATTTGCAGAGCTGTGCTCTGTTCTACAACCCGACAGACCCGTGAAAACAGACAAAATGGCAATACTTGGGGATGCTGTTAGAGTTATAAACCAGTTAAAGACTGACTCTCAAGAGTACCTGGAAATGAATGAAAAGCTTTTGGAAGAGATCAAAAGTTTAAAGGTCAATCTTGCTATTCAATATTCAGCTGTTGTGCCTTAATTTTGAGATATTTTTCAGAAATTCAATTCATCAGGCATCACAGTAAGAAAAGGCTTTGAGGTTAAATTACAGCCATATAAAGAAGTTATCTTGCTAGAGGAATGAGGTTTCTATGTTGGCAAATGGGGATAGATTGGGTATATAAACTTGGAGAATCATTCATATGTTTGCACTTGATGCAAATGTGACATTTTGGTTAAATATTTCAGTACAAATTAATACTCCCCGAATCCCAAAAAAAGATTATAGATTGAGTAAGGTAGAACTTATTTTTGATCAACTCAATCAAGGCACAAGCTTTTACAACATATGAATGTCCACATATACTCCTAAAACTTAACTCTGAGGTTGTTTGAACTTTGGAGTAAGTAACTGACTAAACTGCTTATTGCTACTTAGAAATTAAAGTTGACTTTTAAAACTAGTCTCCTTTTTGGGCCAAAAAGTTAGGTTTTATCAAGATTTGGTCTAATCGGATTCTAGTTAAAGTTGTTTCTAGTGTGGGTCTTATTCTTTTACTGATTTATATGTGCATCATGCTACAACTTATGGAGTTAATTTATGTTTTGGTGAAATGAAATATTTACCTTGGCTTTATTTTATTTGCTTTAAAAATTTATTTGCACTCTCTTTATTTCTCTCTTCAACAGGCTGATAAGAATGAACTCCGTGAAGAGAAAAAGAAACTGAAGGCGGATAAGGAGAGATTAGAACAGCAGTTGAAAACTGTGGCTGTTCCGCCTGCTGGTTTCTTGCCTTCCCATCCTGCCGTATATCAGCCCGGTTTTGGTTATCTTCCCATGTGGCAGCCGTATCTAACTCCACCGGCTCGCGATCCATCTCAAGACCACAAGTTCTGGCCTCCTGCTGGTTAATTCTTTGGCTGATTATGGCTTCGTTTGGGAACAACATTTGTTATTAGTGTTAGCGTTTTCAATGATTTGTTTAATGGTGGAGATTAACCAGCTACTAGTGGATAGCATTTTCAAAACGTTGAAGCTGATGCCAAATGAAACCTATATATGCTCTATTGGCCTTATATTGTTCTTGTAAATATTGGCATTGCTTCCAATTTACAAGTTGGCCTTTGTCTCTAACCCCACTCTTCTCATTAAAAATTGTATATTCTCTATTTCCAGTGCTTGTTACTTGACTTTGCAATACTATTTTGCCTTCAACTTTATTAGTATTCAATTGCATTTTATCTCCTTCCCTGTATTTTTGTCATTCCCATATGTACCATCCAATACTTGCAGGCATTAATATATCTTTTGAAATTTATCATTCTCTGGCCGAGATGCTGAGGGCTTTTTTGAATTTAAAAATCTTCTTTTTTTTTCTCACTATATTAATAGCACCCCTGCATCAAATGTGCTTTTGGCAAAAGATTACAAAAAATATGGTGGAAAAATTGCGTATTTCAAAGGGATAGAACATTAAGAATTAAATATCAAATTAATATTTGACTGTGATTTATCTCATTATTCTGTTAAGTCGGGGTGCGGGGTGCTCCATTTTTTTGCATAATATAAAATGAGACATTTATAAAACAAAACATACATGAATCGAAAAGTTTAAAAACAAAACAAAGGAAATACTAATTAGAAACTTGAAAATAAAATTACTCATAAATAGAAAGTTGTTTAGGCCTAGAGCATGGTAAAAAGAATCTACTTAACTAATTCTCTGGAGTGAAATGTTTGGTTTACCGATTAAATATTAAATAAATTACTCCGTATAAATGTAATTTTGTCTTAATACTCCGTGCAAAAGATAAATATGAAGCAAATCAGCAATAAACAAAAGAAAAAATGTTCAAGTCACCCCGGAATAAAAAGCATTATTGGGCCGCGCATGAACAATATCTCTGTCTAGCCCAAATTTCCCAACCCTAATCCCTGTTTGTATTCCTCCCTCTTATAAGATAGGCTTCCGAAACTCCCCGCTGCTCCGGCCTCTTTCCGACCATCTCCTTTCAGGTACTCCGTTTTCTCTCCGGCCTCCACTTCCGACCATATCGAATATTTTCGTAGAGAATGTGTTATGTACTGATTATGTTTATCAGTAATGTATGAATTTGTATGAAGTGTTTTGAATTGGGCCATAGCCCATAGAATTGCCTGATTCCAAGTGCTTCTTCTTCGTCTAGGTTTCGCGGCCTCTACTATATATACTTGGAGCGGATCGGCTCTGCCGAACTCCGAGTAACGCAAAGCAAAGATGGGTACAATCTCTTAACTGTGATCTGTAGATTGAAAACTTGTAGATGCAGAAAGTATGTTTTTTTTGTTCTGATGCTTTTTTTAATGATTTTATTTGATGATCTCTCTATCTCTCTCTCTCTCTCTCTCTCTCTCTGTGTGTGTGTGTGAAAAGGTATCTCTCGTGATTCTATGCACAAGAGGCGTGAAACTGGTGGAAAGAAGAAGGCATGGAGGAAGAAGCGAAAGTAAGCTCTTCCATTACTCAGTGTTCGTGCTCGATGCATTCAAAAAAATATTTATGTGATTTGTTCCTGGGAACTAAAAATGAATGTCACTTTGTCTAAGAGCATCTTATTTTCATTTCTGTTTAAATGAATTCAAACCCTATTTTGTTTCGTTATGAATAAACTAATAGTTCTTAATCTTTAGTCTACAGCTGTGTTTCATTGAGATTTCTTAGGGTTTGAATCCATTTTATGAATATTTCATAGCAATACTAAATACAATGTTTTGTTACTGAATTTTCGTAATGTTAAAATGCACACCTAGTAGCTATATACTCTGTATGTATTAATAATTATTGCCTTCTGAATTATCAAAGGTATGAGCTTGGGCGTCAGCCTGCAAACACAAAGCTCTCAAGTAACAAAACTGTCCGACGGGTCCGTGTCCGTGGTGGAAATGTGAAATGGAGAGCCCTGAGATTGGACACAGGGAACTATTCTTGGGGAAGTGAGGCGGTTACACGGAAAACCCGTATCCTGGATGTGGTTTACAATGCCTCAAACAACGAGCTTGTCCGAACACAGACATTGGTGAAGAGTGCAATTGTTCAAGTTGATGCTGCCCCCTTTAAGCAGTGGTATCTCCAGCACTATGGTGTTGACATCGGCAGGAAGAAGAAGGCAGCTGCTAAGAAAGAAACTGCCGAGGTAATTTGAAGCTTATAATTTTTGATGTCATGCCATGCCCTACAAACTATTTGAGTTTCTAATGCAAATGGTATATGCATGTAAGTGTTGCTGGCTGGCTGAGAGGGCTCATTTTATTCAATTTTTTCTATTGTTTTATAGACATTGGAAAACCTAAACCCATATTAAACAAAACAAAAGTTACCATCTCATCTTAGAAGGCAATACCAAAATTTTGAGAGTACAAGTAGTGCTCCTTTACTTTACCCCCTTCCCCTCAAAAAGAAGTCTTGAGGAAACTTCAGACCTGTCAAAAAGACTTGAAACTTACATGGTTTATGCCATGTTCTCTTCATGGTTTTGATCTTTTTGGAATAAGTTCATCTGATCTGTATCTAGTTATATTTAAAACTGTTTATTATCTGGTCATATCTTATTCCAGTAAGAATAAGTAATAAGAAGTAAAAAAATGTTAAGTTGAGAAGAACATGGCCTTACAAACTTAACATTTTTTACATGTGTTGGTCCTTTTGAACTATACATGACAGGAGGCAGGTGAAGGAGCTGCTGGTGCTGAAGAAACTAAGAAGAGTAAACATGTCTTGAGGAAACTTGAGACCCGTCAAAAGGACAGGAAACTTGATCCTCACCTTGAAGAGCAATTTGGTTCAGGCAGGCTCATGGCGTGCATTTCCTCTCGTCCAGGTCAATGTGGCCGAGCTGACGGGTAAATCCCCAAACCCATTTCGTAATACTATGTATAGATTTATTTGCTTTGCGTTCTTTTCTTGCTATAGGTTTTAACCTTTCTATGTGACATTGGTAGGTACATTTTGGAGGGCAAAGAGCTTGAATTTTACATGAAGAAACTTCAGAGGAAGAAGGGCAAGGCAGCTGGCGCTGCTGCTTAATTCACGCGTTTATA
This sequence comes from Cuscuta campestris, assembly GCA_900332095.2. Taxonomy (NCBI): domain Eukaryota; kingdom Viridiplantae; phylum Streptophyta; class Magnoliopsida; order Solanales; family Convolvulaceae; genus Cuscuta; species Cuscuta campestris. The sequence continues at coordinate 105,162 of OOIL02001569.1, read as the reverse complement.
TACTTGAAGTCCATTTGTTCTTGCCATTATGTGAACTCTACAAAGGTTTTTGGACATCTATTTTTCTTGACATATGTTTTTTTGCCTTTTGTTTGATCTAATATGGAGACTTTTTTTTTAAAGATCAAAGTACTAGTATGCTTATTAACCAAAGCACTAGGGATGTATGTGGTTTTGGTGGTTTGATTTTCACCCAAAACTAAAATCATAATGCAAGGTAAGTTATTGGATTGGTTTTACACCAAAAATATATAAGCCGTTAGTCATTTAGTTCAGTTTTATGTGGTTTTTATTTTGATTATTTTTGGGTTTTTTTGGTTTTCAAAACTGCCTCTTAGAACACTTATTTAATATTTCCTTTGTTCTATAATGTTATTCTTAGTTACTCTATTTAGACGGTCAAATTTTAATTATTTTTTCTTATCTGTTTTGATAAATTCTTGATGTCTCTTATTTTGTAGAATTTTTATATAATTTTAAATATATAAATTTTAATTTTTAATTTTATACATAATCAAATAAATTGATTTGAATTAAAATTAGTCAAATAAAAATGGAAAAAATGTTTTAAGACTGAGTTAGTATATTTCCTAGATATATAAAAAAATTGGCGTAGATGATATCAAGATGCCTTATTGGTTAAATGGAATCCATCCGAGATTCAAAATTTGTTCTAGAAGTGTAGATGTTCGTGTACTCAAATTCACAAGCAATAAAAAGCTTAATGAAAACAATAATAAGGTGATATTCTTTTTTTTGGCAAAACATGTTACTCCCTCTGTCCTATTTTAAATTGCTTGACTTTTTTTTCTGTTCCAAAATAAGTTGCTTAATTGTTTTCGTAAATTTTTAAAAATAAAATATGTGAACTACCCCTAAAATAAGTCACACTTCTTCATCTTCTCTTCTCATTCATCATCACTTCTTCTAAAAAATAATGACAATTTTGGAAAATTAACTCTATTTTTTATTTTCCTTAAATATGTCCAAAAGTCAAAATAGATGATTTAAATTGGGACGGAGGGAGTATAATTTAGTAAATTTTTTTTTTTGAAAAAGAAAATTGATATTCTTATCTTCTTCTTGCTCTTACTTTGGATTTGGGTCAAGGTATAAAATTAACCTCCCATACAATTAACTGACTTTGGATTTGGAAGGGCCAAGGAGTGTCATTTTATAAAAGAAAAAGATGGCTTATTTGTCTAGAGGTTCACAACTTGCCCACACTGCGAAAGGATTTAATACTCCGTATAAGGGCTTCAATGAGTTGTGTGGTTGGGTCAACAAACACCTCACACCAAAGCACCACGTAGAGCGGCTAAGATGAAGGGTGAACAAACAAATACGAATATCTTCTTTAGCTAACATGGGTTTATCTGAAAAAACTAATTAGGCTAACTTTCTTGGTACTTTTAATTCTCCGATGATAATTTTGTTATTTCGCTTGAGCGTATTTTGGAAAAAATATGGAGTAATTTGCTTGATAAATTGTTTGCATTTAGTTTTGACAATGCTACTAATAACTTCACCATAATTTTTAGACTTGCAAAATTTTGCCCTCTTACAGGCACCATAAGTAGATTTATGCACCAGATGTGCACATGTCATGTTTTAAATTTGTGTGTTCAACATTAGTTAGAGGTTATGAAAGGAGTAATGCCCAATGTTAAGAAGAGGATGAAATTAATTTGGGTCGTCGATTGAACTCACACACGTGGAAGGATAACTGTCGTTCTTCGGGGTATAAAACACATCCTATGTAGTGTTCTACGAAACAAAGTGTTGGGCTACAAAGGGTTCACATGAACACATGGTTAATATGACCGCAATGAAGAGTCTTCGATGAATGAGTGATCAAACACGTATGGATAAAATAAGAAATGAAGACATGAGAGCTAAAGATGGGGGAAGCCCGTCTAAGGTGGTTTGTACATATAGAGAGAGTTCATTTCACTATGTGAAACTCATTGCATGGAACATAGTTAGAAAACTCATTCGACCAACCACTCGACCAATAGGAGAGGAGTTCACGACTGCACGTGCTGCAACCTAGGGATCACCAGACCTCTCTTTTGCTTTATAAGGATCGGGGGGATAACACAATTCTTTTGGGAGGAGGGTCGTTTGCCCGGGTGACTGATCCTGCCATAATGTACTTCTACCAATTATAGTCTATTATAGCAAGTCGAGCATAATATGAATGTGTGAATAGCTTGGAGGAATGAAAGAGGATTATAGCATGTCGAGCATGCAATTATGAAGCATGGGCGGGCTTATAGAATTATTGAAAAATACTCACAATTTTTGTAATACCGTTTTTTAAATTATAGTAATAGTAGAGTATCAAAAAATAATTTGAAATGTCGCTTAAGAATTACAATTGCAACTTAAAAAATGTACTGAGTTATGAAGTAAATAAATAAGCTCAATTGTGTAAAATAATATTATTGCCAGATTATCAATTATTAAAATAATAATTAGTTTCACTCTAAAAAACACTTAAATTTGGTGAAGTATTGTTTATAAAAACATATTTAATGTTAGAAATTAAAAAAATTACCTAAAATAATCTCATCTTTCATTTATTTACGAAAAACAAGCATTTTTCAAAAATTTTGTTAAGTGGCCTTAGTTTTTTAACGGCGATCCGAAACTCACACACATGCATAAAAGTGACACATAAATATGAAGCTTATAGTGTGGAATTTTGACGTATGTTGTAATATTTTTTTTCATGTTTCCTAATTGTTTTGGCCTTTTTTAAACATTCTAAATAAATATATCATTTATTTCATGAGTATATTTTATGAGTAGAAAAATATATATTGACAAAGAGAGTATATTTTTATATACGAGTATAATTTAGGAAAATGACAAAATAGGACAACCCGATCCTGTTCCATTTAATCCCGATCCTGAATATTAAAGGACAAAGAGAGATAATTTGTATCCCGAACAATTTCGAACTGTTTGAAAAATACTGGACAAAATGCAAGACAATATAAAACCCAAACCGGTCTGACCCGTGCCCACCCCTTGGTTGGGCAATTGTTTGAATTTAAAAAAATTGTTACAGATGAAGTATAAAACAAATGGATAGAAGTTTAATAAGATATGCCTAGCTTCTTTCTAAATGTAATTTCTATGATTCATTCTGATCATTTTTCTTTTTTAGATAATTTCCTGCCAGTTCATATTTTCGTTTTCACTTTTTTATAGTAGTATATTTTTTAGAATAGCCAAAATTTTAAATCCAAACTCTTATCCCTAAGATGTCCTCTTGGATTTCTTTTTTCATGATTTATCCAACGAATATAATTCAATTATAGAATGTTAACTTTAATTTTCCATTTTTGTTTGAAAACATATATTCACAATTTATCTGATTAAAACATAAAAACATTTAAGTGTTTCAATTTTATTGTATCTCAGCCTTTTGGTTTTATACCAACAGGGAAATGAGCTAAGGCGTAGTTATAACGCATTTAAGGTTTTGTTTTTAAATTTTTTTTATTAGTTGCCAATTCAGACTTACTAATTGCGCAACTAGGATTTATATTTGACAAATTATTATCTCATTAAAATATTAAAGCATTTCAAAATTTTAATTTCTCAATTTTACCACATTTCCAGTATTTTCTTTATTTTTTATTAGTTATCAACTTATCCAAAATAGTTGTCCAATCAACAATTAAAATGCTACATATTTAGGTTGGTCTTGCAGTCTATAGTAAATGAGTAATTTCCAGAAACAATGACCTCAATTATTAAATTTCAAAGAACTAACATAAATCACTTATTTCTTGTAACCGATTTGTTTTTTTCTTCATATATTTATTTTCAATTATTCATTACTTTTGAAAATTGAACTAATTTTTTAAATTTTATTTCGTTTCTCAAGAAAAACCTAATTCCATTCAATTTGTTAAAGATTAATTCACGCACTCCTAATCCTAGTACAAGCTTGTCATACAAGCATGTATATAGAGAGTATATCAAAGTATCCTACGTTGAGTAAGAATATAAATTATTGAAACAATGAACACTTATAAATAGCTACTAGGTTAACCCCCTAATGTCATTACATTATTGTGTCCAAAAAACAATAATCCATTCCTCGACAATACTAAACACTACAATTATGGCTATACTCACTCACCTCGCCGTCGACAACAACTTGAGCTTCAAGTATCATAGTGATGTTGCCGATCATGAAGTTGTTGATCCTTACAACCTTACCATGGCCGAGTGCTTGGGCAATCTGTACTTTGAAGTGTCACGCATTGGGGAAGAAGACGACCGCCATGAAGACCTAAAGATGGAAAAGAAAGAAAAGGGTAAGAAGGTCATTGTTGTTGATCATCACAAAAGTGACACCAAAAAAGTTCAAGAAAGATTCAATGATGATGATGATGATGATGATGACGATAGTGAGTTTTGGGTTGAATCCAAGATTCGCAAGAATGTTAGGGAAAAGTGTAGACTAAAGGCGGCGGCGGCGAGAAAGGCGAGGAAGCATCACTAAGTTCTTAGGAAAATATGATCATCTGTCAACAAATATGATCATCACTAAGTTTTTTGTTTTCTTCTGATTATATAAACCAGATTTTTTTTAAGGGTAGTCCAGATATACGTTAGTCTTGATTTTTAATTTTGCATCATTAATTTGAAAGAGATTGTATTTTCAATTTGAATTGAGAGTTTATTAATAAGATATCTGATTTTTTTTTGTTTTTAAATTTCAACTTTTGTAAAACTTTCGGAGATTGCAGACTTGGCAAAATAAATTCAATTCCCCAGTTGCCAAAATAGAATGATAGGGCAAATTGAAGGCAATCAGTCTTGGTTAAAAAGACAACAAATTGAATAATTGTTGAGTTAAAACCCAAGGGCAAAAGTGAACCCTAGGGCAAAATCAACTAGAGAAAGTGAATAGACTACTTACATAGGTTATATTAGGTCTCGGCATTCAACTTTTTGAAGAGAATTTTGTTCAGAAGCTTCGGATTTGCCTTGCCTTTGGATTCCTTCATCACCTTCAGATTTATTTATTTTTGTACAAAAAAAACACCCACTTTAGTAGCGTACAAAAATTACACCACACAAAAAGACCGAATCGAAGCAATTAGCTAACGTAATCCAAGAATAAGAAGAGAACACACACCTGGCCAGCGAAATAACCTTGCAATTTTGTTTTGCCACCACGATACTGCTCTACTTGCTTCGGATTGTCAGCAATTACTTTATCGACCATTTTCTCTATCTCTTGAGGGTCTACAATCTGATATTTGAGATATAAAAGCATTCTCTGTCATGCCTAATTGGACCTCACTAAGCTCACATACTGACACTACTTAAAAGCGCGCACATGTATAATCTACAGATTAAGCCACAGAATGTAGCAGCATAATATAATGATCCATATTCCATGCTAGTTTCTTTTATAGTGTGTGTGTGTGTGTTGATACAACGTGGCATAACTTGCCTGAACCAACCCCTTTTCTTGTATCATCCCCTTCACAGTTCCACCTTTGGCCATTATCTCAAACAAAATCTGCACATGTCATGTTTGAACAGTCAAAAAGAAAGGATCACCATTTGGTGAAATCAGGACTAACGCCTTGCCACAATTAAAAAAAATGTCAAATTTTAGCATAAAATGCAGGTGTCTGTTACTATGATAAGCTAAAATTTGCAAATAAGGTTTGTCTTTCATTTTGAGAATCTCAATAGGCTTTTATGTTACGTAGTATTATGATAAGCTAAAAGATTCGGTCATTTACATCAATTTTATAATACCTCTTTCCCAATCTTCCCACTGATAGTCCCCTCTTTAATTGCAGATATGAGCTCGCCGAGTTCATGAGGGGTAAGTTTAATATCATTGATGGATATCTTTTCGTTCTTCATGTATGCAGCTATGTCACCCATCATCCAATTAGTGGTCAGCTTAATATCTGCCCCTCCAGCAATAGTTGCATCAAAAAATTCTGCAACCTGTAACAATTTTCAGCTTGGTAAGAGATTATAAAGTAACAAAAGGGTTTAAAAGCACAGTGGTAATTTTCTTTTATAAACATAAATAAGTGCTGGAAGATTCAACGGGAAACACTAGGCCATCCCCACCTTATCTCCCTATTTCCTATTTAAGAAAGAATTGTTTGGTTTGTGTTCTTTCTAAAATAATCTAAACAGCACATTCTCCCTATCTTAATAAGCACACAAAAAGAAACTGTGAGGATAAATAAGAGGCAGAGGGAGTATGAGCAATCAGGAAGGTTACTTGCATTAGCGTCATTAGCGAGGAAAAGTACATCCTGCATGCTCAATCCCATCTTTTCATACCTCCGCCGTTTCATTTCTGGAAGTTCAGGGAGTGATTTGTAAATACTGTCAACATAGTTATCAGTGATTGATACCCCAGGAAGATCTGGCTCTGGGAAATATCGGTAGTCAGAAAGCCCTTCTTTTTTCCTCATGGTAATTGTCTTCTAAAAGCACCAAAGACTATTATTAGGAAATATGAAAATCTTGTAAGGGCGGGGGAAGGGGATGGAGAGGGGCAATGTTAGGAAACGCCGTGTAACCTGACCACCTTCTTCCCATAGACGAGTCTCTTGTACAATCTGGTCACCCTGGCCCTGGTCATGGAGGATTACCTGTCTTGAAATCTCAAAATCAATGGCCCTACTCATTGATGAGAACGAGTTCAAGTTCTTTATTTCTACCTGTTCATGGAAATTAAATATTGTTAAGGCTTAAACACACTTTTATCCCTGCATGTATAGCAATTTTTTTGCTTTAGTGAAATTATTATTTTTTGGTATTCATCCTTCTAATTTACAAGCTTCTGAGACAATTCCTCCCTGCAATTTACAACTAAATTAATTACCTTTGTACCAAATTCCAACTGCCCTATTGGACGAACAGAGATATTGACGTCACAGCGAAGTGATCCTTCTTGCATATTACCATTACTCACCCCCAAATATCTGACCAATCGTTGTAATTCTGAGGCATACTCTGCGGCTTCAATACCAGTTCTCATATCAGGTTCAGAGACAATTTCAAGCAACGGGACCCCTGCTCTATTCAAATCAACCTGTTTTACAAGAACTGATAAAAATTCATAAGCTGGCCCTACAGACTTCAGAATTGCATAATTAATGAGTTGAAAAGGGCTATAATTTACCATACTGTTAGTGACATGAAAGAAAACAACATACATGTACATACTAATAAGTAATAACATCCCATCACAAATGAAAACAATTGTTAAATTCTTTTAAATTTCAAGAAACAGAAAATATGTAGAAGTCTAATTAAATGTGTATGGTTGTAAGACCTTAAACAATAATAGCTACTCCCTACCTCTTCAGATGACATTGGATATATCCTATTTCATTTTGATGCAAACATTTTAAAACATTTAATGTTGGCATTTGGGAGAGTTAATAAGGGCAAATTAGGAAGAATAATATAACTATGCGTTGAATTTCATTGGATGAGCGGTCATACGCGTATGGATCGAATAAGGAATGAAGATATCAGAGATAAAATTGGAGTGGCACCTATTGCAGAAAAGTTGGTGGAAACTCGTCTTAGGTGGTTTGGATATGTGGAGAGAAGACCAATAGAGCATCTTGTGAGAAGGGTTGATCAAATGGTGAATATGCATGTGGCTAGAGGAAGAGGTAGACCTAAGAGGACTTTGCAAGCATTGATCAAGGGAGACCTTCGCGTGAACAATCTCACAGCAAATATGATACATGATAGGGTGCAATTGGTCGTTTGATCCATGTAGCCGACCCCACCTAGTGGGATAAGGCTTTGTTGTTGTTGTTGCATTGAATTTCTAAATCACCAATTATTTTGGAACATTTTTATTGGCGAAAACAACTAATTATGGAGGGATAGCATAAAAACTAAATTACAAGATTGGTAAGAATTCAAATTAAGGAAAAAGTAATTACCTGAGAGTAACTCTTGTTGCCAGTATGAAGCAACTTCCCGGCATCTTCTTCCATATGAACTCTTGTAATCCCAAACCTCCTATGTCCACCACCAAGTTCAACAGGTATATCCAGATCAAGATAACCACCAGTTGCAATGGGTATATCAAACTGTGATATTTGGTATCCCTTTGGGAGGTCTGGATAAAAGTATTGCTTCCTGTCAAACTTTGAGGTCATAGATAGCTTACAGTTGAGTGCAAGACTAACTTTTACAGCAGATTCTATAACCTTTGAGTTTAAAACTGGCAANCAGCTTCCCGGCATCTTCTTCCATGTGAACCCTTGTAATCCCAAACCTCCTATGTCCACCACCAAGTTCAACAGGTATATCCAGATCAAGATAACCACCAGTTGCAATGGGTATATCAAACTGTGATATTTGGTATCCCTTTGGGAGGTCTGGATAAAAGTATTGCTTCCTGTCAAACTTTGAGGTCATAGATAGCTTACAGTTGAGTGCAAGACTAACTTTTACAGCAGATTCTATAACCTTTGAGTTTAAAACTGGCAAGGCCCCAGGTAAACCCACACAAACGGGGCAAATGTTAGTATTTGGAATAGCCCCATAAGTGTAAGGACAGCTACAGAAGGCCTTTGTATGAGTTGAAAGCTGCACGTGGGTTTCAATACCAATGATTGCTTCATAATCTTTCAAAATGTTATCGAGTCGTTTTGGATTGTTTTTTGGTGGCCCTTGGAGCTGTTTTTCAGTCTGGTTTTGTAAATTCTTCACAGTACAATATAAAGCGACATGTTTTCTGCGAAAATATGGGAATGAGTATTGCTTAGGAGCATAGAATTGTATCCCCTTAAAGAGTGCCAAAGACATCTTACGAATGCTTCAATCTAACTTCAAAAGTAAAATCAGTGAACATAGTCCCTGCAAATGATCATAGACATTACGCCATAGTTCCAATACATAAAAAAATTGCAATCATTAAACATAGATTTCATCATTATTCAAAAGTTTAGATTCTTCTTCTTCTTTTAGTTCATCTTGTACTCTATCTATAAACAACAGAAATTAACTATATCACCAATGTAGCTATGGACAGCTTTTTGAAATTAAAAGTGTTCAAATTTTTCACAACAGCAATAGCATCCTTGCATCAAAGTTTCTTTAGCCTAAGCACTACGAAAATATGATTAAAAAAAATGCAAATTTCAAAATGGATAGCATTAAAAGTTAAAGACTAATACTGGTATAATGCAATAGATCCACCTAAAAAACACATTTTTTATATAAAAAAAACATACACATACACTGCCTAATAAGTGGCTTGTAAATAAATATATAAAAAAAATTGAAAAATTGAAAAACACGACAAAGCAAAAACTAGTCAGAAACTTGAAAATACAACGAATGACAGGAGATCTGTAGAACAGCATTTAGCAAAGCTGTTGCAAACGTTTTATAGCCTCCTCCAGCTCAAGGCATAGTAAATAACAAAAATTGAACGGAATAGTTTGTTTTTACAAACAAAATATTACTACGTATAAATGCAATTTCGTTTAAAAACAAAGAGATCTATGAAAATTAACAGCATTTGGAAGGGGTGGACAGCGATAGTACTATTGAATGTATAGATAATTTGGGATTCGATAAGAAAACATCAACTAGGAGGTTTAAGCAGCGAAGATGAAAATGGTGTAGAGAAATAAATAGCAGAGGTCGTACATTCTTCGTATGGCTAAGGAAGATCGGAGAACTGTTCGCCGATTAGTCGATGAGTGCTGGCCATGGTAGCCGCCGTACAGTCGAAATTGTATAGGTAAAAAGTACTTTCATTTGGAAAATGAAATTGTTTACTTAAAAAATGTATGGTGAAGAAAAACAAAACTTCTTCTGTCCCACGAAATATTATTCATTTTGAATAGTACTCCCTCCGTCCTAATTCTTTCTTCCCAGTTTGACTTTTCCCCTTTTTTAATTTTTGACTTTGACTTCAAATTTTACCCTCCTTAAAAAAGATTTTTTGAAAATTTTTTTTGCAAATAATTGGTGTAAATACATGAGGGTATTAATGTCATTTGTCATCTTTTTTTTCTAATGGGAAGGTAGTTTTAGAACGGAGAAAAAGGGGAAGTGAGAAGAAAGTTTTAGGACAGAGAGACTATTTAATTAAAAAATTACACATTTTGACTACAAATTATAAGAAAAGTATATTGAATTATAATATATATTTAATATAATTGGATTAATCTTAGAATCTAGTTTTTATATATCAAATTTTTATAACATTTCTTTATTTAGATTATATTTAATTTATGGTCAAAGCGTGTAACTATTTTACCAAAAAACATAAAATGGGTAATATTTTGTGGGATGGAGGGAGTATTAGAGTACTGGAAATGCGTCTAATGTTGGGGGCATCATCCAACGTTTAACGTTGGGGCAGCGTTAAACACCGCCTCCCTCTTGCTTTAAGTCGGCGTCATCTGCGCTGCGTTTAAAGGTTTAACACACAGATTTTGAGGGAAAGGAGTCGTTGCCCCCAAACGGCTATAATGTCGTTGGGCATTATTTTTTAAAAAATTAATTTATTTTTAATATTATAAATACCCTTTATTTTTAACACAACAAACACAACTAATATATTCTCATTCTCTCTATAATTCCTTCAAAATGCATTCTATTTCTTTTAATAATCCCTACAAAATATACGAAAAATGGGACCATCATCTGACGATGAAAGAAAAGCTCTCATTTTTCGTTGTTCGCGGTGGGTTGTTGTCAACCACGGATTTGATTGAAGATATTTTTAGTCGCTCGAATAATCACTAATTTTTTCGTAGATTGTTTCTTTGGTGCACCTTGGATGCATATAAATTTTGTAGACCTTCTCACATAATTTTTTATATATAAAAAATAAATGCTTATTTAATTAGTAAAGAATTGTTTATTTTGCTCATATGTAGATCCATAGTAGACCTAAGATCCATCATAGAATTTGTCTTCTTCTAAATGTAATGTAATTTTAATTTTTTATTTATGTTGTTATTATTCAAATCTTACTACCTCTGTCCCAATATATTTGTCCAGTTTGAGTTTTTCGAATCAAACTAGACACTTTGAACTCCAATTATTCTCAATTGATATTGCATATAAGCATAATGAAATACAATTTTGAAAGTTCTCAATACGATAAATCATATAAAGTCATTTTTATGTTAAAATACATTACAGTTTCTATTTAATTGAAGTTCAAACTTTATCCAGTTTGACTCGAAAAAGTCAAACTGGACAAATACACTGGGACGGAAGAAATATTTTATTAATGTAATTTATTTTATTGAATGTAATTTTTTGTAATTAATGAATTGTTGTCGTTTAAATTCAATTAAATAATAAAATCTTATTAATTTAATTTTAGAAGATATGTATTCAAAATGTTAAAAGTAGAGGTTTGAAACTTCAGTTTGAAGTTTCGGATCTTCAAACTCATTTCCAGTGCAATTGTTATTTAAGTTAAAATTGATGTGACAGAGAGAGAAATTTTGAAGCTCTGGTTTGAAGTTTCGGGGCTTATAGAGTATTTCAAGTGCTTTTATTACCACTCATTTCTTTCTTTTTAAGGAATGAAAACATTTTTTTGAAACAATCCAAAAAGAAAAGTGAGAAGATAAATTTTGGACGGAAAAGTAGATCGAACTTTAAACACTAAGGCCCCGTTTGTCATTAGCGTTAGAAGGAATCATTAGTATTTTGAAAAGACTATCTCACGAGAGTCTTCAGCTTTATCATTTTCAGAATTAATCTATACAATTAAAATTCTATCCAAAACCCTAATACTATTCGAAAATATCGTTCCCAAACAAAGTCTTCAATAATTATATGTTATAGTGGTTATACTGTTCCACACAATAATGACCAAGGTAAATATGTTGTTATTTTTATTTCGAAAGTAATACTCCCTTCGTCTCATATCATTTTTCCTGTTATAAATTTTGTGGACAACATTTTAAAACTTTAAAATGTACTTTTGAAAATATCATACTTTTATATTCTATTTTTATATAATACTTGATAAATATGCTAATGATCAAAGTGTTGCATTGGAAATCGCGAAAAGTCAAACATGAACAGAGATACGGGACGAAAGGAATAATTTCTTCCATAACGAGTGAAGTCAATTTGATCGAGCGTTTGGTTTTTTTTTTAATTTCTTCCATAACGAGTTTCCATATTACTACACATTAAATTAGATCATATCTACAAATCTCTACATCCATCTTTCCTTTTATAATTTTCTTCCATATATTGCATGTGTTTCCTTATATATTTTTTCTTCTTCCTTCTACATATATATAGCGTTTTCTTGCAAAACATTGAATTGAGTTGTCAATATAATACACATATAATGATAATATTAGTGCACAAACAAATGCAGCATTGATTCAAGAAGACACTAATTAACAAAAGCTCACCGGCCAATTTTAGCTATATAGGTAATCAAGTCTTCGATCATCTTTTAGTTTGTAGAAGAAAAAAAAAGAGTAATTTTCAACTTTCATATTTTCAAACATAATTTACAAAATAAAAAATATGGAGTAAATCATTTAATTTGAAATTTTGATAGTAATTATAAAAAGAAATATAATCGGGGTGGGATCTTTTATTTTTTTAAATGTTTTGATTGATTAAATAATACACCAAATTTGTGTGTTTTATTAACACCTTTTTTTGGGTGTTTATTTGACAAATTTGTGTGTTCATACGGAGTATTAAAGAGATCGTTTGTGTATCATAAGCATTCAATAAAGCTGGCGATCATAATGGAACAAGAATCCTCTGATCATGTAAGTTATATTTGTTGTATATATATATATTTTTACTTTTCTGAATATTACAAAATTTATTATTATTATTTTAAATTCAATGTTGCTTAAATTCTACATTAGGTTTGTGTGTTGAAAGTGGACGTGAATTGTTGCTCCGGCTGTACAACCAAATTGAAGAAGACGCTTTTGAAGCGCCCTGGTAACTTCAATTTTTAAGGCCCAGTTTGGCACACGGAATTCAAACTATGAAATTGGAATTGAGGATTTAATTCTAATTCTCGTGTTTGGTAGCACAAAAATTATGTGAATTTAGAATTGGTAGTGCAAAAAATGAATTGGAATTGGTGAATTCAATTCTATGGAATTGAATCCCATAGAATTTTAATTCCAATTTAATTCCAATTCCATCAATTCCTTGTATCAAACGGACCCTAAAGGAAATTATTAATGAACTTTTAAATTTTTGAATTAAATTAGATAATCGATTAGATTTTTAAAATTTTAATCTCGTTTAGGCCAATTCATGTTTCAAGTTTCTCGTTTCTCCGTCTCAAAATATATAACCAAACAAGACCTCTTAAGTTTTGAATGCTACATTGTAAAATACTCATACTTTGGCATTAGATTTAGTAATTTACAATATCTTTTGGCATTACATTTGACGTTATTTGGAATTGTAAATTTTATTTTAGTATAAAACGATTGAAAATCTTATAGTAAGTTGCATAATTTTATTTTAGTTAAGTATTTTTGCCCATCAATAATTTTCTTAATTTTCGTGGTGGTATGATTCTATAGACGTGTTTTCCGTGAAGTACGACTCAATAACCAAATGGGCCACGGTGAGATGCAACTGCGAGCCATCCGTGCTGGTGAAGTCCATTAAGAAAATGGGCAAATTGGCCCAAGTAGTTGACCCGGCCCAGTTTCACGCTTCCGCCGGCGACAACAACAAATCGGATAATAATAACAATGGCAGTAAATGCTGCGACTCCAAGGGCAAGAGCAGGGAGAATGAATCTCCGGCGTGTTCCGGCGAAGATGACGGCTGCTTCAAACGCAGCGGCGGATCGAAAAAGGAGAAACACGCCTGCGCGCCGCCGCCGCCGGTGGACAAGAGCATCTGCAGGGATCAGTTCTGTAAGCTTCACAGGAGACCCGGGAACGGGTTGGATGGATCCGTATTTTGGAATCAATCCGGCCCGATCGGTCCGAATTTCGGAGTGCCGCCGCAACCTTACCCACCGCCGCCTTCTTACGGGTACTATGGTCATCCCGGTGTGATGCCGCCGCCGCAACCGCCGGGGTACGGTTTATACCCGGCTGCAATTCAGATGGGCATGCCAGGGGCAAGATTGGAATTTCCTTTCAGCTCTATGTACGATCAGAATCCTACCCATGGTTGCAATACCCAGTGATGATGATGAGCATAATCCTAGGGGTAGGATTGGAATTTCCTTCAAGATTTAATTCTTCTTGCTATCTTGTGCAACATTTAGAACATCATTATACATATGCTGATACATAAAACAAATATTACATCACCCCACCACTAATTAAATTCATAATTTGATTTATTAAACTTTGAAAAAGATATTAAAATATGTAATAATGAAGATTTTTTTTCATGCAATTCTAAAATGGGGCCTTAATGTCTATTTTTATATTGTAGTGAATGAATTTGGTTTACATCTTACTCCTTCCGTCTCTTTGTATTCAATTTGACTTTTTTGAATTAGAAATGATAAACTTGAAGTTTTAATATAAAAAATTGTAATCTACTCCGTATTGTAGTATACAATCAATTTTATTAGATTCATCTAATTTTTTAAATTTTATTTTATTATACTACTATGCAATACAAATTAGAGTAATTAAAAATTTTCAAGTTTATATAGTACTTTTGATTTTTCTAGGAAATATTAATTTTTCCGTGAGTGGTTGACTGGTTGTAACTTTATATAATGAATATGCAATGAGAAATAAAATGCTCTGCAAAGAGAAGATACAGAACACATCAATACATCATGGTTCACTATAACTGTATTGATATATTTGAATTTAAAATTGACCTCGATCAATACTACTTTTAGGGTCTACTTGGTAAACGGAATTAAAATTGAACTGAGAGTTAAAATTCTAATATTCTATTGAATTTATTTTGATGAAATTAATTTCTTTAATTCTACTTCGTAATTTATGTTTTAAAATATCAATTTCAAATCTACATATTTTTGAATACGAAACGAAGTCTTAGGATTGAGAGGCGGATGTTTTAGACCAAACATACTTCTCTAAGAAAGTTGCCTGGGCAAATTTGAGCATTTGAAGATGCTTAATTCGGAGATTTGAGATTCTCTTAAATTCTTTAAACCTAAATCATGGGTTAATGATAAAAGTTAGGTGCATGAAAAACAAATGGGTAGGCCACCACAGTCTAATAACACAATAATATGACACTATATCTCAAATGATCCCATGATATTGTTAGGTGGTCTAAGTTAAAGATCACATGTTTACAACATCATGGGTTGAACAAATGAACAATATGTGATGTTATTGTTGCTCATTTGAGGGATCTAAACTCACACTGGTAACCTTATTTGCATATTCCTTGTAGCTCTATTATTCATTCCTAACTTATTACTCCATCCTCCCAAATTACTTAAAAGAATCTCTAAATTAAGCATCCTCAAATAGTGAAATGTGCCCTGGCAACTTTGTTAGAGAAGTATATCTGATCAAAAACATCATACTCCAAATCCTAAAACTCCGTTTGGTATACAAAACATGTAGATATGTAATTGGTGGTATAAAAAAATAAATTAGAGTTAAAGAATTCTATTTCATCCCATTCAATTCAATAAAATATTAGAATTTTAACTCTCAATTCAATTCTAATTCTGTGTACAAAAAAGACCCTAAGAGTAGTAATGATCGATTTAACTCGGTATATTAGAATTTTAACTCTCAATTCAATTCTAATTCTGTGTACCAAACAGACCCTAAGAGTAGTAATGATCGATTTAACTCGGTCCATTTTAAATTCAGGCATATCAATACAATTATAGGGAACCATGATATATTGATGTGTTCTGTATCTTCTCGTTGTGGAGCATTTTATTTCTCATTGCATATTCATTATATAAAGTTACAACCACTCACGGAAAAATTACGGAATAATATTTCGTGAAGTTATGTACTACTAACAAAAAAAATTGACAAATTCCATTAAAATAAGTTCAAGAATAAAATCATAACTAGACAAAGTATATTTAGCATGAAGTTACTGTGGAATTTCATAGATTTATCTACTCATAATATATCATTGAGATACTCAATTTCATCAAAGAAACAATATATGGAGTATGTAAAATCTCAGTAGAAAAGAAATATTTCAATTTTAAAGAATTAAGAGACATGCAAAAGTCAACTTTTCATTCAAATGCAATTTATTCCTGAGGCAACCAATGAAGAATAAATCAAGCCACTATTTTAACGAAAATTCAACTTCTAAGATATCAAATATTAATGGCAATTAAACTTCCACCTGCTCCTTTTGTAAATTTAATACCAATTAAAATTCAAAAAGAAAAAAAAATCTCATCAAAAGTGATAAAACGTCTGACCAGGAGATGGAATTCAAAGCTCCCAAGTAGAGCAAACCAAAATAAAAAGCTTACAAAACATGGTCCATGTAACAATTGAAAACACGTTAATTTAGCGCACATAAAAATTCCAAACCTATAATTCCTCAATTGGTTTTCGACTTGGAAGCCTTCTTCTTCACTACTGTTCTCCTGGGAATCGAATTCTTCATGCCAATGAAGAACAACAGTCCCCCGAGCAGCTGCAAACCCTGGAAAACCAACAGAGGTGTCACTAACACTATGTTTGGTTCAAGGATTTTGAAAGGAATGGCAATGGTTTATCTTCCTTTGGATCCTTGAAAAATTTTGGCAAAAGTTAACAGATGTTTATTTTCTTTCCTCGGTAGTTTCCACGTTCCAAACAGACCCTAGATATGAAGATTTCTCTATACTACAAGTAATACAAAGAAAGGGAGTTCCCTCATTACCTGTGAAAACTTGATGAAAAGTTGAGCAAATTCTTTCTTGTCGGCATCATAATTGTAAAAGTCATAGAGAATCGGGGTAACAACAATCTGATGCACAAGCTGAACAATGGGCGGGAGAAAAAATGGATCTTTAGAAAGGATTCTTTTTTTTTAAGAATTACGAAAAATAAAAAAGGATGAACATATATTGTATATACCAGAATATAGGCTCCTAGAGAGCTTCCAAAGACAAAGAGAAGGCTTCCAAGCCCCTTCATAAGGAGAAAGCCCAAAACAAGATGCTTCGCCTGTGATGCATACAATTAATACATTATAAGACAAATTAGACTGATAACTAACACCAGTTGAAACTTGAAAGAACAAATGGAAATGGCATCATTATTACCTCAACATGGGGAACTTTAATGCTAGTGTGTGCTGCTACATTTTTAGTAAACACATTGAATTTGGAGTTTAAAGTTTTTGCAGCTGGCCCACCATTAGTGCCAAATTCACTAAACCTACAGACAATTAGAAATGTGCAAGACATGATAAATAATTAAATATTTAAATTTAATTCAGCAGAGGTTGAAAGAAGAAACACTTTTTTGCACAATAATCATGCCATCCTCACTCTTGGGCCTCGACTTTCCGTTTTGTTACTTTCAGTGCACACTATAGATTTCTTTCCACTTTGGGTTCTACATACCATTTGTCCAGTCAAATTTCTTACAATTTCCAGTTGCTTTTCACCAATTAACAGACCAGAAAGGACCAACAGTGTAATAAAATCCACCGACGCACACTTAAATTGAGAGAAATGAAAATTGGTGACCACAAAAAATGGATGAGCTAGTAAGTAATAACAGGGAGAGCAAATGTGGAATATTTTTCAAATTGAAATTTAACCAATATAACTTGGGATGGCAGATGTTTCTAAATCATTGATTAGACTGGAAACCATTCAAACATTGTGATCTACATTAGATGGAAAGGATTCTGTCATCAGTGTCTAGCTGCTCTTAAACAATCAAAACCAAGGCACTTTTTGGGCATACATTCAAAGTTTACAAATAGAAGCAACAAATAAAGATTAGCAATGTCTGGGCGAAATGAATAACAATTTTAAGTTAGCTTTATTAGTATAAACTAGAGAAAAACAAAAGGTGGAAAGGCTTAACACATTTGGATCTTTACTTTCCACCGTCACTCTCACTTATGACTGTCTGATTGATTGAAGTGTTATTACTTGGTTAATATCAATGCGCACGCTATACTTCGGGATGGTATATAATAATAAACTATCCTCCGTCACTATGACATGTGTTGTATTGATTTAAGCATTGCTACTTAGTCAATGTCATTGACTATGCAATACATCCGGAATCCGAATGTACTAATACCAGTAATAAAGATACATACAACATCTGCAAATGAACATTATTCAGAGAAATGGAGAAAAATTGAATGTATATCCGGATCTCTTCTTCAGGGGGGAATGAACAGAAAGACAAAAAGAAAAGAGATCCAACGTACATCCGGATACACAATTTAATTGACAGTTAATGCTACAAAAATGGTTTACAATTTATTAATATGAGATCAATGCTGATTCCATACGTGCAATGGGTGCAAATGCCAAAAAAGCGAGAATGTTCACTTTTATTCAACCAATCAAAAGCCAGTCACACCGTAATTAACAGATATAGACACCACATTGAACACATAAAACAGAATCTAACTGTATCATGCATCAAATTCGTGCAGGTCAAGATCATCAGATCTAAACTTCAAGCTTGAAAAGGCAATAGAATCGAAGGTTTCTCAAAACAAACACCATAAAAAAGGAAATTAAACAACTCCGACGCGTAAAAAATCAAGTATCGGACATCCAAACAAGCATTGAAGCGTATAAACACAGTAAATGGGCAGCGATTGAGGAGAAATGAAGTTACTCTTGGTAAGCCGAGAGGATGAAGGCGGAGACGAAGAGAAGCCTCCCGATGAATGACAAGAAAGCCATGGATTTAGTTAGCCTCGGGCCTCTCTCTCTCGCTCGCTCGCTCGCTCTCTCTAGGGAAATCCGAAGGGGACAGAAACAGATAGCTACGGAATAGGGAAGGAAAGGAAGACGATGAGGGTTATTTATTGTAAAGTGGACTCGCGCGGCAGGGTAACACGTCTCGTCGACCAATTATGTCATATGACGTGTATTTGAAATTTTGAATAAGAATTTTCTTTAAAAAAAATAATTCTATTAGAAAATAATACTCCGGGGTATTTGTACATACCGTCATGTTTTCTTCGTATGATTTATTAATTTAATTGGAATAAGTTTTGATCTAATCTTAATATAATTATATTTAAAGTTGTTTCTGATCTGATTCAAATAAAAATAAGTAATAACTAAAAAATAAATTGAGGGGAATATGACTATAAATTTCAACTTGTTGAAGATCATTGAGTAATTGTATATCACCAGAGATGAAACATATGAGCTCTCATTTGAGAGAATCGTGACACAGCCATTTGGTTACAAGATCCTTGACATTAGAATGTGAAATTTAGCACAAAAAACTAGGGTACACGAAGTTCTTATCATAGCTTGTGTACAAAATATACCACAAACACACATAGATAAGTGTTGCATGTATTTGTGATGCATTTCGTCATTTTCGTGTGCAAGTTGAGGTATAAACTTGGTTAACCATTAGCACACCTAAAAAAAATCAATTATAATCTTAATATGATCTTTTGAGAGATTGTACCGTATTTGGTGATGTCGACAAAAAAATATCACATTGATTCAAAGACTTCGGTCTTGACACCCGTCTCTCAAGATCTTTTAAGCTACACGTGCGGATGTAGAATTTAGAAACAAAATTGTGTTTGGTGTCCATCTAGCATGTCACAATAAATACATTTCATAACCCGTTTTGATTTTCAATTCCATAACTCATACCATATCAATCCTACAAAACTTGTCATTGAAATCCTAAGAATTGTTTTCTCATTCCAATGTTTCAAATTTTAATTTTTCGTTTCTAGACTCTAAACTTTTAACAATTGATTTTAATTTTCAGATTGAAAACTCTAGTTGAGTGCAAACTCCATATTTGTGACCCATCATTTACCAATATTTCCTTATCTCAAACCAAACATCTCACATTCTTTCCTTTTTTTAAATGTTTGTGTAAAAGAATTGAAAATTTTAATTTGAGACATAATCTTAAAATCTTATGTGTATTTAAGGTGCACAAAAATTTTCTTATGTTATTAATAAGCATTTACTCAATATTAGAAAAATATTTACGGGATATTTGATTTATTATATTAGAAAAATATTTACGGGATAATTGATTTATTATTTTAATTTGTTTCATTTGAAAAAAGGTCTTATAAAGATATTAATTAAATGTATTAAAAAAAGGTTGAGGTGTATGTAATACTCTCTTTAATAAAGTGGAATGGACCCAGATTAATGGGGCAACTATATTTAGGTGAGGGAGTACTTGGTCAGTTGGTCCTCATTTTAATTTTTAACTTTCCATGCATGTCGGCTTGCAAAGTTTCGTTTTCTCTCTTTGTCAATATTTTTCCATTTCATTACTAATAAAACTTTCAATAAAATAAATAAAATTTCCTTCCTTAAAAAAGATAAACTCTCTTCACCTCAAAATAAATTTCATATTTGTTTATAATATGCTTAAATGAAGTTTATTTTATTTTATTTTTTTAAATATAAAAAATTAAATAAAAGTACTTTGGATGTTTTAATCTTTAAATTAATATTCTATAAAACAATAGGTGCCTAGATTATTTTTTTAAATGATCAACCATTTAAATCAAATCTTTTATCTTTTATATACGTATAAATTTGAGACTCCAAATCTCCAATGCATAAAAGCTCGACATGTGGCATAATATGAGGTATACATGAGACATAATATGGTGCATTGTATGTGACATTTGATAAATGAACTAGAGTCCATTCAATAATACTTGAAATGAGATTAAACTTTAACTTTTCATCAAAAATAAAATTATTTAAAAAAATTCAAAAAATCCTTTACATTGAGTTATCAAGTACTACTGTATAAACTTATTCAATAAATTCTTTATATAAAAAGATAAGTTTTATCATTAGAAAGTTGACGTGTGCATATTTATGTTGCTTTTTTACACCTAATATGTCACCTAACTTAAGACATAAAATATGAAATAATTTTTGTGCTATGAAATCTTTGAATAAATTTAATAATGAAATAATAGTATTCATTTTTATAATAATATTTTTTCCTAATTCTGTATCTTTATTTCTTCATTTATAACAAAACTTTCAATTAATTAATATGTTATTTCCTTCATCTCTAAATAAATTTCATATGCGTATTTGTTTATGATAAGTTAAAATGAAGTTAGATTTGAACATATATCTTTTAATATTGATATAAAATAAAAAAATAAACAATGTACTCTATCCGTCCAAAAATAAACTTCTCGTTGCGTGTTACGATGTTTGACTGAAGTTATTTTCAAATCATTTTATATGAAAAATGGTATAAAATTTAAAAATAAAAACTACATATAAAAAATTATATCAAAATATCTACAAAACTAGAAGTTACATGACTATATTATTTTATCAAATGAGTGATAAAAATAGATCAACAAAAAAAATAAAGTTTGACCATATGAATAGTGAAAAGAAATCTGTGTAGGGAGGAAGTATTTTAAAAGTTACATTAATATTTGCTCTTCTTCCGTTAATTGCGTTTCCTCAGTGGGATGTTTCTTCTCCTTTCTCCCTGCTCAGATTGAGACCATTTCCAAAAGCTCGCGCCTCGCGGTAAACATTAATGAGTATTTAAATCACCCTTTGAAGATTTTATGATTCCATTTAGATTTCAAACTGAAGTAGACATCGGTCGATTTCAGGGCTTGTTTGATCGGAGGGGGGAAGATTGGATCAGCCAGAGACGACGGGACGAGAGCACCGGTTTGGGCAGCAAGGGCTCCGAAGGACGAGAAGATCCCGGTACGCCCAACCTGACTCATATCTTATAAGTGTCATTTTCCTGGCTTGAGCTTTCTTTATATCAATCCAATTTTCTGCAAGTAGAAGGCACTGTGATATGTTTCTCTTGTGACTTGTAATCTTTAAACCAAGTAGCAGTATTAATGGGCATTAGCTGCTTTTATGGATATGCAGCTCTATGAACTGATATGACTCTCTCTAATTATAGTGTGAGCAAACATGGAAAATATGGAGCGACACAAATGTAGTAATGGAAATTGATGCAAGTTTTTGTGCAAAACCATCTACAAACATGTTTGGGATGCTTAGTTATATGGTTTTGTGTAGTTCTATGTGAGTTTAACATAAAATTTAGGTGTTTTTTCCCCTAGCGTTGCAAATCGCTGATTTGGTGATTGCTAGTATTAGTTTTCCCAAAAATACTCTCAACTAGTTTATTATCTTAGTTCCAAAATCACACCCTTAAACAAACTTATTGAGCTTAGCTACTTTATGGAAGGATGAGATTACACATATAATAAGTTGCTTCCATATGCATTTTGGAGAGGACTGCATCAATATTTTCAATGCATTTTTTTGTTCATAGTATAGTGAATGTACTATTGGACATAAATTCATAGATATAGATAAGGTTTATTTAGGGACAGATGGAGTATAATACAGAGTATATGTTTGTGTGGCATGATTCTTTTGACACCAAGCATCAGAGTCGTAATATTACACCAAAATCATTTGGAGCTAAACCTTAAGGGGCTCCATTGGGCCCCAAATCGAGTCCTATCCTCCTAACACCCCATCCTCCACAAACCCCCCACCCCTATCTTTGAAACTTAAGCTTTCCCACTCTTCCATATCGGCATCAGGAGGGGCACCCCTTGGGCAACCCACCCTATCCAACCCCTTCCAAGCCTAGTGTCAAATAAATCGAGCCTTGTTGGTGATAACTTGCAACCTTATTGTTTGTATAATTAAGTGTTACAACTTGATATATTGTACTAAATCATTATGACATATGAGCCAGACATCTTTTTGCTTGCATGAAACTTTTGTGGTTGCCTTCAAAAAAATAGTTAATGCACCATCCAATTCAAATTGAGTAGGAAAAGTGTTGAAAGCTTTCTTTTACTCAAACAGGTGTGCCGCCGCTGAATCTTGAAGCAGTTATGGCGTTTTACCAGGACTACCTGAAAACAGTAGTTCCTTCTCAACTTCTCGCGGAGCGTGGCTCCAATCTCTTAGTCATTAATCCAGGTCCTTTCAAATCCCTATATTTTCACATGCTCCAAATAAAAAACATGAATACCCCATCCTTTCTTTATCTATATATGATTTAATCATGTATAGCACAACCGCATTTGCCGCAGTTCAACATATTTAATAATGTGCAGTTGTGATTGCAATGCTCAGGTTCTGCAAATATTCGAGTAGGACAGGCTCAACAGGATAATCCACTGAACATCCCACATTGCATTGCTAGGCGAACCAGCCAAGTTCCTAAAAGACATGTCCAAGATCAAGTCAGTGTATCTTGTATAAGGGGAAAATTAGCTTATTTTCATGGCATTTTTTTATTATAAGAGAGGAGAGTTGTCTGGCTACACTAATTTTGTGTGCGCGCACATGTGTTCTTGGTTTTTAGATGCTCAATTCTCAAGTGACAACTGCACAACACATGGAGCGGGAAAAGGCTTATGACATTGTTAGATGCAGTGCTCATGCTCGATTACTCTGTAGATGCTGCTATCTTTTTAACTTATAACAGTTTCTTTTTTGTTGAGTTTGACACGTTATTTGTTTTTAGATTGCATCACTTTTAAAAATTCCATATTTGGATGAGGAGGCTGCTAATAGCTCTTTTCACCGGAAGGTACACATTAATCACACAAATTTTCTTTGACATTTCCCCTTTCACTAACTAAACTGAGATCATGTTTCTTCATGATCATGGATCTGCCAGATCCGATGACGTTTCTTTGTTAATCCCCTTGGAATGCAGATGGGTCGTGCTGATGCACATCACCCACATCATTACAAGGAGACACCATTCACTTGGACTGAAGTGTTTGAGAACATCCGTCCACCTCTTGCAGGAGGTGAGAGAACTCCATATATGTTTCCCAGTGTCTTGCCTGAAGTTTATTTATGAGTACTTAGTTGGTGACATTAACATGTTCAACTTTTGCTTCTAAATTTTCTCTTTGTTTTTCTTGAAATATCTTTGTGCATGCATATCTAAGTTTTCCACTTACTAATAGATACTCAATGGTTTTTCATTGCATTTTTATGAACAAGGTTCTTTTGTTTGCATCACCGAAAAAGTGAATATTATGTGATACTCGTAGAAAATTGCTCAAGCTTGTGCATTGAGCAAGGACCATTAGGTTAGAGAAAGAAACATGCCCATCACTTTTGCAATAGACTCTGTTCTCCATATTGAAACAACCTCGCTACTCTCTACTCCTTGAAGTAGAGGTAAGGTCTGCCCACATCTTGCCCCCACATACTTACCTCTTGAGTGGGATATATTGGGTTTGTTTTGTTTGGATATATATATATATATATATATATATATATATGCATTGTACACGCACACATTGTTTTATTTTGTGTAGTTGATAAGGATCAGTGTTTTCACCATTTTACAGGAAATTGTGACACGACCAATGATGAAACTAGTGAGATCCCCATCACAAATGGAAGCAACAGCACTGCAGAACTCAGTTCAGGGGGACGCAAGTATAAAGAGTACATATGCGGTGAAGACGCTTTGAGAATTTCTCCCAGTGAACCATATTGCTTGCGTCGCCCAATTCGTCGTGGACACCTTAATATATCTCAACATTACTCTACGCAACAGGTACTATCTCCTGACTTATTTACTTAACAATTCATTAATAACCCATGGATCTTCATCTTGAATTCATGGCATGTTGAAAACCATGTAACACATATAGAAGTAAATTCACGTACTTCGAATTCACACACTAGCTCTCACACATTGTACAACCCTGTAGTAGCTATAAGATATTCAAGAAGATCGAATTTGTCTATTCAAGATTTTGTGCATTAATTCAAAGTGTGAACAATGTATTTGTTTTGGAGTTTGTGAAGATCCACATTCTCTTATTGTACTTCTTCATATCTTAGGTTCTTGAGGATCTCCATACTTTATGGGATTGGATCTTGATTGAGAAGTTGAATATCCCTCACGATCAAAGACACATGTATTCTGCTGTTCTTGTTGTTCCAGAAACATTTGATAATCGAGGTAACAATGCGACAAGTTTTTGTTGTTGTATCTTGGTGATTTTTGGGCAGCCCTTTTGGATTTTCCCATTTCATTGTATAGAATGGGCATATGCATTGTTTATCATTTGTAACTCATATGAAAATGATAGCTGTTTAAGTGTTTATACTGCTCGTCTTGTTGTTCATTGCTAATAGAGCCATTTTAACAATGTTTTAAATTCGAGTTGATAATGGGCTAGATCAAAATGGAAAGTTTTAAACTTCCCTTGCTTCTTATCATGTTATGAAGTTTTGGAAAGTAAATGTATCACGTGGACTCGAGTATAACGGAAACAAACTCTCTCTTATACAGTGGTATAGTTGAAAACATCTTGACCCCCATACCCCAACATCGTTGGGATTTACAATTCACTCCAGTAGTCCAATACTCCATGTGGCCATCCTTAATTTTGTTTCCATGAAGCCTTCAATTATTTTGAATTGCTTGTAAAATTATGTGCCGCCCCTGCTTTTATTTCACATCAATTTTTCTTTTCTTTATTTCAGAAATAAAAGAAATGATATCTATTATTTTGCGGGATTTGCGGTTCAGTTCAGTGGTAGTTCATCAGGTGATCTTTATTTCACTTTTACTAAACTTAAAAGAATGATTTTTTGCTGGTGGTGGGGTGGGGATGGGGGGGGGGGGTATGTGTTACAATTAAGCCTGATATGTTTCCAACTGGGATATGCAGTTATGTACAAGTGCATCATCGTTTTTTCTTGAGCCACTCAAATCTTTATTTTCTTTTCATGCATTGCACCCATGAGAAAATAGTGTGGAATCTGTTCTTTATTGAATCCCATAATCTTCGTTTCCATGATCACACCTATTTGGGATCTCATGTTGTCTCCATTACTCTACGCCGAGTCAATACCAGGAAGGTCTTGCTGCAGTATTTGGCAATGGTTTATCAACAGCATGCATTGTAAATATTGGTGCTCAGGTGACATCGGTAGTTTGTGTTGAGGTATGTTCGTTGTCGCATATAATAATTGTTTTTCTATGATTGAAACAAAAGCTCCGATGAAGTTATAGGGCATTTTATATAGTTCTTCAAGTGGCTGAATTGGATGCGGAAAAATACACTCAACTATTTTCAAGGAATGCACATGACTTTTTTTTCTTTTCAAATATATCTTTCATCCGCTAAACTTTGTGATTGGCCATTTTTGATGTCCAGGATGGAGTAGCTCTTCCTACGACACAAATCAATCTACGTTATGGTGGAGAGGTGAGAGCAGTGTTATTTATTTATTTATTTATTTATCTTCAAATTTGTTAATTGTTCAGGGACTTCTGTTTTTTTCCACATTCTTGTGTGTGCTTATCCAGCCATTGTTTCAATAATTATATCCTTTGAAGATAAGGTCATTGGATATTTTCATTGTGGCATGTTAACATATATTTATATCATTTAGATTATTTATTCCTTCGAAATAATATTTTGGCTTGTTCGCATTTCTGGTAATTTCATCAGTAAAAATGTCTGTATTGTTACAGGATATATCAAGATGCCTTCTGTGGACTCAGAGGCATCACCAAACATGGCCGCCGATTAGAACTGATGCTCTTGCAAAGCCTGTAGATTTGCTAATCCTGAACAAACTTAGAGAGTCCTATTGTGTTATCAGAGTGAGCACTTATTATCCTTTATCTTTTATTCAAGCTTCTACTGATATAGGTATTGCCAGCCATTGTTGCCTGATTCTTCAACTTCTACCCATTCATCCATCCAATCCTGAAAATTTATCATTATAGCATGTACATAATTCAATTATTCAAAATGTAAAGCAACCATCCTTTAAAAATAAAAGCATTTAAAATCTTAAAACGATGA
This sequence comes from Cuscuta campestris, assembly GCA_900332095.2. Taxonomy (NCBI): domain Eukaryota; kingdom Viridiplantae; phylum Streptophyta; class Magnoliopsida; order Solanales; family Convolvulaceae; genus Cuscuta; species Cuscuta campestris. The sequence continues at coordinate 78,141 of OOIL02001569.1, read as the reverse complement.
AGCATTTTACTAATAAAAAATTCGTGCTTGATCAAACAAACCTTGTTTTCCATGTAATGTGTCAAAAATAAATCATGGACAAATGGTTATATATGACAAATTTAGTTAAACCAACCAATAAATTTTAGGAACGTAAGTCATAATTTATGGCAGTTGTACACTTGGTCCTTACCGACATCTAATAAAATATGCACTTTGATAGTTTGATTAAGCTCTTTTTGGGACGGAGGCAGTATAACTCTTCCCGTACATAATGAGATTTTTGATGCATTCATTAAGATGCTAACTTTATGATTACCCTTCTTCTTTCCTTTCTTTTTTGCATATATTTAGGAGGGTGAAGTTGAAGCAGTTACCCAGGTTCATTCATATGAAGATGGGATGGTACCTGGATCTCACAAGACAAGGCTAACTGCTCTTAATGTAGGTCATTCGTAAAGTAATGATTTGATTCTTATTGTTGGTCTCCTATATTTTTTGCTTAGGCATAGTGGTTCTCACTTGTGATAAAAACCAAAGTTTCCAATCAATAATTGTTTATACAGGTACCCCCAATGGGTTTATTCTATCCAACACTTTTAGTTCCGGATGTATATCCGCCCCCGCCTCGTTCTTGGTAAGCAATCTTCTTAAGACCATGTGTAGTGATTTAAGTCAATTTTGGGCGTTTTTTCGCCATGTGGACTTCACGTCAGCATACCTATTTTGAATAAAAAAAAGTATGTAGTGGTTCATGTGCATTTTAAGTCTCTTCAATCATTACCCAATTATTAAATAATTTTACATATTTTAAATTCAACTATTTTTAAAATAAAAATTAAACTTGAAAACAATTAATAACACCCTAAAATATTTCACCAAAATTTTTAAAAGTAAAAATTTTAATACATAGTGTTTGCTGGCACGACCTCCATCTTCAAAGGAATCAAAGCTGCTAAAATCGTGGACGTCCATTGTAGGCTCCGCCGTTGACCTGCAATTTTAGACACTTAGATTTTTTTTTAAAAAAAATTATTTAATGGTTTTAATCTTCACCCATGAAATGGATAACGCTGCTCATGCTTTTTAAACTTTTCACGCCTCAAGGGGCAGTGCTGTGGGGCGGCATTTTGCGTGAACTAGGGATTAAACTCCCCATTACCAACGGTCTAATTTCTTTGCATCAAACAACATTAACATATCGTCTCCAAAATGTTTGTTATATGACTTATATCCCCCATTTTGAGCAAAAAGTTCTTCTTCATTGCCAGGTTTAATGACTATGATGATATGCTTGAAGATGCCTGTCAAATTGATCTTCCAGGGGCATTTCCCATGTGGGAGAGTTATCCCGTTTTCCGATCAAAACCAAAGAGGGAAGACAGTATCGGTCTTGCAGAAGCTATCACAAAAAGCATTCTTTCAACAGGTGCTCGAACTATCCAGTGAAATTTAGCATGCATGTGATATTTAAGACATGCATTCTTTTACCCTAAGGGCTTCTTCTCTTCACCTGATCTGATTGATTCTGATCTAATTGGAATAAGTTCTAATATGGTGTAATTGTAGTTGTACTTAAAGCTGTTTATGATCCGATCTGGTGTGAAGCCAATAGTAATAAGTAATAAGAATAAGTGGAAGAGAACAAACTCTAAACCTCATCTTTTGAGCTTTTGATTCACAGGGCGAATAGAACTTCAGAGAAAGCTGTTTTGTAGCATGCAACTGGTGAGATATCGTAGACGCTGTGGGTTCATTAAGTCACTATAATAAAAATATCATGTTGAGTAACACATATCTTTGGATGCTTCAGATTGGTGGAGTTGCATTGATTGATGGCCTCATTCCTGCAGTTGAGGAAAGGTTTGTTCAAAAGCTCTTTCCAAAATTCCATTGTTTGGGTGGGCTTTTAATTCTAAGAATGGAGTGTGATGTGCACTTTTTTCTGCTTCATTGCAGAGTTTTACATGCCATTCCTTCCCATGAAGCAATTGACACAGTAGAGGTTACCTCATTCTTATACGTCTTTCCCACGTTCATCCGCTTTTCATTGTTTCATCATCACCATCTTCATCATCATCAGGTATTGCAATCAAGAACAAATCCGGCTTTCGTACCATGGAAAGGAGGAGCAGTAAGATACATTCTTCCTTTTTTTTCCCTTCGTGTTTGCTGTTTCAGGTTTTATACATATTAGGGCTCTAAGATTACCAAGTTTAGAGATTTTTCTTATAAAGACTCATGCAGATACTGGAAATTTAAAGATTTTTGTTATGAACACACATGCAGATTCTGGGGATTCTGGATTTCACACGAGACGGATGGATTCACAGGGAGGACTGGATCCGGAACGGAATCCACATCGGGAGTGGGAGGAAATACAAGGATTCTTATTATATTCAGGCACACTCTTTGGCTTTCATCAACTCTTCATAGCCTTTCCACTACCCCCAACCCAGTAAGAACAAGTTGTTCATTTGTGTTGGTAACTAATCTATGCTTATAACATGAAAACACAATTTGTACATGTACAAGTTGTCCATTTGTGTTAGTAACTAATCTATGCTTATGACATGAAAACACAATTTGCATATGCACCACCTTAAAACCCAGTAGGTGTCTAAGGTTTGTTTTTCTTCTTGCTTATACTAGTAGATTTTTACCTATGATGAAAAGTGAGACATGTCATGAGCCGCGGCTAAAATGGGGTTTCGAAATGAGACTTTGAAAAAACTGGCTTAAAAATAAGTACGTAAAATCTTTATATTTTTTCTAACTTATAAGGTGTTTATAAGTCAAATTTATAAATACAGAGAAACATGTCATCAACTGACTTATAAATTAAAAGTAGTTTATAAACAGTTTTGACCAGTTTATAATTACACAGAAACATCCATATAAAGCATGTTTCCATTCGTCTCACGTGAAAAAAAACTTGTACTTGTTAACTTTTGTATTGTAATGGTTTTAAGCTTTTACCTCACCTAAGAATTTAAAAGTTGCACTTTGATGAAGCCAGAGAGGAAGGGGGCGTATTATAATTTTCTTTGTTCCTATTTTTTTAAACACTAATAACTCTATTGTAATGTATTATCTGTTTATATATTTTCGATAGAGTTTGAGTTTTTTCATATTCATACAAGAAGGAATGTTCATATTGGAGTATATCTCTAGAGATATTTTCTTTTATCATACTTTGTCTATTAAATATTGAAAATGAACAATTAATATTAGACAAATGAAATAAAAGTGTATATTTAAACTTGAGCAGCGAGTATTAGTATTACTACTTGGTAAGACAATTCTTCTTCAAATGCAATGTTAAAAAAATATTTTTTTTTTGAAAATTAATTTATACGTAGTATTTAAAAAAAACAATTTCCCCAAAACTCTTTTGACATGAAATATTTGAATTACTGATATTGCAAAAAAGTACTACTCCGTATTGATATTGCACAATTATTGAAGCCGTAGATCGGCAAGAGACGAATAGTATAAGGACCATAGGAGCAGTACTATTTCTTCATTTCAACTTTCAGAGTCGGGAAGGCAACACATTTTCAGTCAAACCAAATACCAAACAAACCTCCGGAATCAACGCCTTCCGCAAATCCGCATAGATCTTGCCGTCCCACCGCCGCTTCGACAGCGTCTCAGCCAATTGCTCCGCCGCATCCACCGTCTCCTTCGCGCCAGCGTGCGCCGAGTCGATCAGCCCCAGCCCTATCGCCTCCCCCGCCCTCAGCTTCGCCGATTGCAGCACCAGCGATCGCCGGGCGGCGCGCGATCCCACCTTCGATCGGATCAGCGCCGTGAAGTACTCCGGCAGAGGTAGGCCTAGATCCAGCTCGCTCATGTACAGGACTCCTCTGTCCGACCTCATCGCGACGTAGTCGTGGCAGATCGCCAGCATCATCCCCGCCGCCGCGGCGTGTCCGGTGACGGCGGCGATGGTCGGCATAGGGAGCGAGATCAGCTCCGCTGCGACCGGCTTGAACGCCTCCACCATGTGCTTCAGCCGATCCATGGCGGCCTCGGGCGAGCCGGCGGCCTGGGCGTATTTGAAGTCGAAGCCATTGGAGAAGAAATTTCCCTCTGCTTTGGTGATCAGCACGGAACCCCGATCCGCTTTGGACTTGACTCCCGCTAGCGACGCGGCAATGGAGGATATGAGAGCCGGGTTCAGGCGGTGCTCGTCGACGCCGGTCAGCGTAAGATAGAAAATGTCGCCTCTCTTCTCTAAACTGCACATCGTGGGAGGGAGATGGAAGATAATGCTCCGTACAATTGTTTATATATCTGTGCGTGGACTGGCAGCGGCGACGAAGGAGCCTTCCCTCGCCCTGCCACCTAATCCTTCCTTCCCTCTAAAAATCTACCAAATTATTATTCACGACAAATTTTATTAACTTTTTTTTTACTTTGATTATTTGATAAAATAAAATAATTTTATTGTTTTATAAAATTTTTGATATAATTTTTAATTTTTATTATTAAATTTCATTTAAAAATAACTTTAATTAAATATCGGAATAATTTAGGAGGAAGAATCTAGAGGGACGGAAGGCTAGATTTTTGGTTGGGTGGCATGGCGTGTCACCTTTATCGCGTGATTAAGTTAGTTTTCTTTTTTGAACAAGAAAAGAAGCCTTTTCTTCAATTTTGTAATAAAAGGAATACATCTATATTTCTGGCAAAAGAAAAGACTAGCAAAAACTCTAATTTTTAATAGTTAAAATAAGTTTAAAAAGTATAAAAATGATACGAAATAATGACTTGTTACTGTATGATATGTCATCCAATTTATAAGATGAAGAAAATATGAAGTTTTTTATAATATCCTTGGACAGAAGTAAATTTAACTAAAATATTAAAATAGGAGACACCTTGTTTAATACGCTAAATATGATTATAATGGTAGGGTGGTGTTACCATAAGACCGTGGCGACACTCTGGTGCCCGGCAACAACAAACGATAATGTGGCAGTTGTTGTGTGACAACGTAAATCTCTCCTTTTTTTAAAGAAAGACGAAGAGATTAATTATTATGTAAAGAGTAAATTATATAAAAGGTTCCCAGTTATAGGTCGTTTTACATATTTAGTCCCTACATATCAAATATTACTAATTTAGTCCCCAATTATTATATTTATTTCCACGAATGGTCCTTTGTTAACATTTCCGTTAAGAACGTGGATAAAATTGTATATTCATACTTCTCTCTCTCCTCAATTAAGATTTCTTCATCTTCTCATACTCTTTTCCAAACTCGTCTCTGAGTTTGAAGCTCTTAAACCCAAAATTTAAATGATCGTTCCTCCAGTTAGACAAACAATTGAGAGAAGAGTGATGATTTTGGTTTAGGGTTCAAATCTAGAAACTCAGCGACGGGTTTGAGAAAGGAGTACAAGGGAGGAGAAAGCTTAATTGAGGAGAGAAAGGAGTGTGAATTTATAATTTTATCCACGTTTTAATGAAAATGTTAACAAAGGACCATTCGTAGAAATAAATATAATAATTGGGGACCAAATTAGTAATATTTGATATGTAGGGACTAAATATGTAAAACGACCTATAACTGGGGACCTTTTATGGAATTTACTNAAGAGTGATGATTTTGGTTTAGGGTTCAAAGCTAGAAACTCAGCGACGGGTTTGAGAAAGGAGTACAAGGGAGGAGAAAGCTTAATTGAGGAGAGAAAGGAGTGTGAATTTATAATTTTATCCACGTTTTAATGAAAATGTTAACAAAGGACCATTCGTAGAAATAAATATAATAATTGGGGACCAAATTAGTAATATTTGATATGTAGGGACTAAATATGTAAAACGACTTATAACTGGGGACCTTTTATGGAATTACTCTTATGTAAAATATCAAGTAAAAAAGCCTAGGCAATGCACCACTCCCGGCAATTAGAGGTAAATGGACCGTTTGAGCTTAAGTGTGACCGAGTTCACTGACCGATAAGCAAAGACATGAAATTCTCTTCACCAATAGTAACGAGTGAGGTTTCGCCAATAGTAACTAGTGAGCTTAACTAGTAATTAGAGGTAAATGGACCGTTTGGTTATTTTTACAGCCTTTTGATAATTTATGTTTGCATGCAAGTTAAAATTGATAAATTGATAAAATAAAATATTATTATAACATCTTATTTTGTAGATTTTTAAATGTAGTTTTGAAAATTATGATTTGTATTTTTATTCATAAATAAAAGAATTCCAAAAGAAATAAGAATTTACATGTTTTTCTTCAAATGGGAAGAATAAATTGGGCTAGGGAGTATCTAGCATGCATTGTATAAATGTTTTGTAATTATTAGATACGATATCTTTTTTGAAATAAAAGGTGTACTTTCAATAATCATATGCATTGATTAATATTTATATAAATCTTTGGTTTTTTGAAAACTAATACAAAGGAAAACTAATTATAAATCTTTGTTTTTTTGAAAACTAATAATACTATTTTTATTTAATTTGGAGTCAAAATTTACTAATTTAAGTTGGAAAAAATAAAAAATGGATAAATACATCGAGACGAAGGGAATAGAACATCTCAAAAGTTAGTCGTATAGAATTTGTTCTTTACAACTTACTCATCGTTTATTATTAATTTTATTTGAATCAGATCAAATTAGGCAGACTAGATCAGAAATAAATTTAAATACGGCCACAATTAGATCATATTATACACGATCAGACCTTAACAAAATCAAACCACATTAACTAGATCAGATAAAGATATCAAGCTGATAGTCTTCAAACTTTTGCAGTTTATGCTTTGTTTTTTACAAGGCCAACCGAAACATCAATTTATTAATGCATTAGTCATAACAAAAAGATTAATAGTCGGTGAAGACGACCCAACCAGACTTTTTCATCACTACCAATCATTAATCTAGCGAGATGAAAATTTGGGAAATTACTTTCCTGTTTTACAAAGGACCACCTAGATGAAACAAAAATATCTTTAAAGCTTAAGATGTGGTTTCTTAAAAGGCTTCCGCAATATTTGTTTTATTTACTACGATTAAACCATGATTTGATTATAAAGAAATATGAATGTTGGTTTTATTTTGAAATTCCAACACAAAAGAATAAGGCCTTAACCAAATGTGGGATGAATATAGTAATAGTAAAAATATTAATAATCTTGTGAACGTTTAGTTTATGACTAGCATTTCTCGTATAATCAAAGGACTTCAAACTGAAGGTAAATTTTTTTTTACTAAACCAGTAAGAAGTCATTTACCATAATTTTTTTACCATACCCCCAAATTCTCACTCTCTCTGATATTGGCCTCTGGCCTTCAACAAAACTTGGGTTAGTTGGTCTGCGATTTCATACAAAACCACCGGTTTACAGATAACGCCGTTAAATCCAGCCTGGAAACACCGCCCAATAACGTCATCGCTCGCCGTTAAAGCGACGATTAACGGCCAGTTCCGGCTCCGGAACTTCCGGATCCTCATGGCGACCTCGAACCCGTCCAGATCTGGGAGGTGGAGATCCAAGATCACGACTTGAAACGCGGAAGCGGTGGGGCCCAGGGATCCGAGAGATGCGTGGCCGGAGGAGACGGCGGAGACGGCGCATCCGAGTTTCTCGAGGAGGCGGCGGGTCACGGATCTGTTGACGTCGTCGTAGTCCGCTAACAGAACGTTGAGTCCCCGGAGGAGATGAGGGTTCGACGGTGGCTGGCGGCGGTGGTTTGAGGAAGAGGAGGAGGAATCCCCGCCGACGGCGATTGACGGCCGGTGTTGAAATCCGAGAACGATGGCCATGAGTTCATCGAAACCCACCGGATTTGGGTATACCCAGATGTCTCCTTGCATCATCTGCACAATTTGGAGTAAAAATTTTATACTGTAAATCAAATCCAATTTTTTAAAAAAACAGCAAAGAAAAAGAGAAATACCTGAACCAGCTTTTTGCAGACCCTGAAGCTCAAGCCTTCCTCAAAATTCTTCCCACAATACATGGGAAGATTAGAACTCAAGGCATTGTGATGCATCACAGCCCCGGCGGGCGGACAATGATTCGTCCCGTGGATCCCGATTTCAAACCTCACGTACACATTCTCGCTAGACGGGTTCGACCTTTCGGGCCCCACGTGAAACATAAGGCACCCCCCGTCTTGGCAACTACGGTTCTTCAAAAGATTTCCTACCATATGCAAAATGACCTGAAATGCCCTCCTCTCGTCTCCCATGACGTGGTTGGGTAGTGACCGGTCGATGTCGACCGAGAACCCGAACCGCTTGTACGCGCATATGCACTTGGCGAGGCACGCGGCTTCTTTGATCATCGAATGCAGCTCGAACGACCTCGTCTCCAACGGGAACCGTCTCTTCTCTCTCCCGTCCATGACGTCGTTTATCAAGTTCGTGATCACGTTCCCCGTCTTCACCATTGAGTTCACGAGAAGGCGTTGGTCGGGTTTTAGCTCCTCTCCCTCCTCTTGCAGGAGGGAGAGGAGGCCTAAGATCGAGTGCATAGGCCTTCTCATCCCGTTGCTCATCACCGACTGAAACGCGTTTCTCGCTCGGTGGGCCCGCAACGCGCCCTCCCGCGCCTCTTGCAATGCCCGGTTTTGCTCCGCCAGCTTCTCCCTCATGTTCTTCGACTCCTCGAGGACCGCGGCGTGGGATATCGCCACCGTGACTTGATTGGCAACCACCTTGACTATCTCGATCTCCTGGGTCCCCCAAGACCGGCCCGTCCCTGGAGGGAGGACTAAGACGAGGATCGCGTAGCAGGCGGGAAAGAGCTCGGGGGTCCCGCCTTTGAAGTTGGCGACCCTCAACATTGGCATCCGAATCGCCGCCACGCTTCCCGGCTCGCCGCCGCTCGTGGCGGCGAGCGCCGATTCAAGTTCCAGAAGCTTCACGTCGTCCCCACACTTGATCTCTTGCACATCCAGGTCGTGTATCGGGATCGTTAACGTGTTCACGTCAGAAAACTTGCGGTCCCTCACCTCGTGAGTCAAGTTCATCTCGGTCCGGTCCTCGTCGGGCATCCAAATGGCACAGCTATGCAAGTCCAACGTCTTCGAGAGCTCGATGAGCGTGGTGTAGAGGATCGTGTGACGGTCCAACGACTTGCGAATCTCCCGGGTGAGCATACGAACGTGCCGTCCCGCCTCGCTTTGTCGCTTTATAATCCCGACTTCCCGACCGAGGTCCCACGCCTTCTTCTTGAGCATGATTTCCCTCACCTTCACCTTGAGGAGCATCGGGATGAGGCTTATGAGCGTGATCGCGGTCGCGAACGACACCATTGCAGTCAAGACTTTGAAGACGGTGAGGGCGAGCATGAGATGGAACGAGTGGTGTTGCCCGTAATACGTCCACCCGTTCAAGAGATGAGTCATCCCGCAAAGAACGATGAACGCGATGAACTCGAAGAGAACCAACTTGAACGGGACGTTCGAGCAGGTGATGAAGTAGATGAGCTCGATCGGGATGGAGAAGTACGCGACCGCGATCAAGAAATCGCTCACCCTTTGCCACTCCAATATGTTCTCGACGCTCCAAAACCCGTCGTAGTACTCGCAGTTGCAGCCGCCGTTCTCCGCTGCAGCTAATGAGGCAATGCAGAAACACAGCAGAAGGAACAACAGCTGCTTCATCTTCCTCCTCCTCCTCCACATTGTTTGTACCTAACCAGCAACAAAATTATTTATTTACTTCACAGCATTCATTGTTGAACTACATTTACATGTGTGTACACAAATGCCATTGGTGTTTCTATATCAAAGCAATCAAATACTTTTTTCATCATTGGAGAATCTGAAACATTTCCAATTATACAAACTGTTTGATTTAATAACAACACAAATGTGGAGGGCATCCAAGAAAAGAAACCAGATATTCCCAATCTCCTAGACATTAATAATCATCAAGTGATAAACTACAAGAGGAAAAAAAACAGAACCCAGAAAATATAAAGAATCTTTATGATATTCACTGTTGAGAAAAACAAGAAAAGAACAAACAATGTGGAATAAAGATTGAATTTTTACCTGAGATGAAGAAAAATGTCAGTTGAAACTGGAAGACCAGAAGAACAACAATCTGCTCAGCATATCCAATCCTCAGATCTTAGCCATTCAATCTTTCATCCCCAAACTAAAAATTTAATTTTTTTTTTCAAAAAAATGAAGAATCTGCTTCAGCAGTAAGTCAATCAACATTCAAAGATCCGGGTACCATATTTGGACCCTTTCTTGAACTCCAGAGCAGTGGGGGCAAAACTGGGTTTTCACTTCTCATTCACCCCTGCCCATCAAAAGCTGCACTCTCCATTGCCAATACCATACAATGTCATCCATACAGCCTATAATAATAAATATACATAAATACAATATTTATTATTATTATTATTATGATTATTATTTATTGAATTTGAATGTGCATTTGAAGAGGGTATTTCTAATTCTTGAAGATTTCTGTGGGTGTAAAAGGGTGTAAATGCTATGTGTCATCATGAGAGAGAGAGAGAAGAAGAAGAAGAAAATGGGGGGAGGGGAGAGAGAGAGAAAATCTAGTGAGGAAAGGGGATGGGTCCCACGGGGCTAAACATGAAGAGAACTTGGACGCACTTTTGCTGATTAAGGACGTATACAGACCTCCATATGAAATGCCCCATTTTGAATACTGGGTGAGCCAACCAAAACAATATTTTAATCCCTATACTTTTTTATAAAAAAAAATTTCCCCCACCATTGCCCGTCCAAAGGTTTTTTTTTCAATACTTCATCCATCCTTCCCCCAAGTATTCGTCTAATTTGATTATTTTGAGTTAAACTCGACACATTTTAATAATTAATTACTCTAAATTTTTATTGCATATTAATACTAATATATTAAAATTATTTTTATACTAATATACATTATAGTTTTTATTAGGAAGTATAATTAAATTAGGATGCTTCTTTCCTTTCCTACTAGGATTATTCTTTCCTTTCCTACTTGTACTTTGATTACTCTTGTATTCCCTATATATAGGGCCATATCTCTCAATATTCAATAAGATAAGTTATTATCAAATTGTATCATGGTATCAGAGCTAAGGCTCTAAAAAACCTAGCCTCTCTTTTTTTTCCGACCGCCGCCCACCATGGCAGCCCCATCGGATCCTTTGGCGTCCTTACCCTCCGGAGTAAAACTTTTGCTTCGGAGTCTCCACAACTTAATCCCAGAAAAACTCACCGAAACAAATTATCCGGCATGGTCTCTCAATGTCCAGACAGCTCTTTCAGCTAATCTCCTCCTTGGATGGATTGATGGTCATGAAGCAGCTCCGGCGCCAACTATCTCCAAAAACGATAAAACCGTCCCTAATCCAGAGTATACCTCCTGGACCATCGTTGACACACAGATTCGCGCCTGCCTCCTAGCGGTCATCAGCCCCTCCGTTCACAAACATGCTCGCGACTTCACCACATCTGCTGCCCTCTGGGATGCTTTGGCCGCACGGTACAACTCCGTGTCCACCGCTCATGTTTATCAGCTTCGGGACAAACTCCACACTCTTCGTAAAGGTACCAAAACTATGACACAATACCTTGATGATGTGGCAACTATTCTCTCGGATCTCGATGCCTTGAAAGAAGAGATCCTTGAACGTGATGTGGTGAATGCTGTTATTCGTGGTCTTCCCACCGAATACTCATCCTTTAAGCAAAACATTCGCATGAACAATACCAATATTTCGTTAAATCAGCTTTCTGGATGGCTG